>JAUZST010057083.1:10586-23811 GCA_034779995.1 Parotocinclus haroldoi | reverse complement strand
CGTCAGACTACGCCACCCCATGATGGTGGGCAGAGGGCACCCCTTTAGGTCTCTTTTATAGGTAGTGTGGTGATCCTATGCCTTCCCCATAAAGGGACAGCTAAAAATTAGGCACTTATACATATCAACATACAATGTATTACAAATAGTAACAATACAAGACATTGACTTTAAAAGGTATGTCAATAAATTCTATAAATGTGATGCTAAAAAGGGAAAGGTGGCTGACGTTCCCAAATCTAAGAAGGCCTGACTGGCAACAGCAAAACCCCTGTACCACGGGAGACGCTGGAGAAAAAACCAATAACCAGTGCGGGTCCGGCCTTGTACATAGATAACATAAGCAAAAAAACATAAGGAGGGATAACAACCAGCTTCCAAAGCAAGCATCAATAGCATGTGTAGATTACTAATGACTGTGGGCAATTTTAAATAAAGCAACTATTAATAGATCCCAAAAACACACACAAACTAATAAAAAAAAACTACAAAATTTTGCAGACCCAAGTCTAACAGTAAAACAGTGGCGGGCCTGGTCCCTTTTTAAGAGAAAATATAAAACAAATTAGTTACTGGTCATGTTAAACACAACAACATATCAAACCTCAGAATGAACAAGTATAAGAGTAGATAGGTTCAATTATCCCATATCACAGTAACAAATGAAGAGGTAGCAGAGAATTCCCAGTACTACAAACGCAAACAACAACTATTAGTAAATATTTTTTTACACTGCTCCACACATTAAATAAAAACTGTTACAGCATGAATTTATTTACCCGCATATCTGCATCCATATCTCGTAGCTGGAGCCAAAGATGAAACCATGATGTAACATGGAGCATACACACTATTCTATCTTGATAAAATACACTAAATACATATTAAAATCCAAGTCAAAGTAAGAAACATATCACCTATACCTGTATAAACAGGGCACCCAGTTCAGTTGAGCAGAGTCGACTGGCTACAAAGAGGAACTTAGAAGAACCCCGAACTTTTAGCCCTTCCTGATTTGGTCAGGTGTTTACAAGAAGCATCATGTAACCCCGTGAGTGGTGTTAATGCTGCCACTATGTGTCAGATTTCCTGCACAGTTCGCCATAATGTCGTCGATTAAGGCCCGGATATAATCCGCCTCACCGATTGTTCTGTAACGGCAATCGGAGAGGACGGCGGCTGGCGCCGGGTCATAAGGTAGTAACCCTAACAAATAAAACCTACATTCTCCTGTATAGTACTCCATTACTCATTTTTGAATTTCAATAATGAGAACTGTCTACTTTTAGATGAGGCATATCCTAGAAGGAGATTAGTGGCTCAGGGTCTATTGGGGGTTAAAAAAAATCAAAACAGCTGTCAGCTGGTGTTAAATCCAGAAAAGGAGGAGGGGTTGCTCACCAACTCCATAATTTAGGATGGCTTTAAGAAACAAACTCCCTGCTCATAGTAGGCCTCCCATTTTCTCAACTAATTTGAACACCAAGTCTCAGTTAGGATCCACAATGAGGGCATCTTGTTTCCCCTCCTATTTTTCTCTATAACCTCTTAGAGCTCTCTTTGACTATTCAAATCTCCCTTTAATACATAGAATTGCTCTAGATCTCTTAAGTCGTATTTATGACTTTCCATATCTCTTTTTAACTCCTAAGTGACTTCCTACTATTGGCACAAGGCTAGATTTACCTGCTTAAAAGTTTCAGGTATTTAAAATATTACGGTGCCTATGAGTGCTTCTTCAAGTGGACACTTGCCCTCATGGATGTGTGCAGCCAGTGAGGTATGTTTAGTTATATTAATGTTCCATTGTCACATTTATAGTTTAGTTGTACACTGTGTGATCATTAATGTGTGCTTGTAAGTGAAGAATCATGATTTTATGTATTACTTAAAGGAATGATATGTATACCAGTTTAGGCTTTGGATGCTGTGCAGCATACAGCTTTTATTTCCAGTAGTGTCTGTGACGCATACATTTACATTTACAGTATTTAGCAGGTGCTATGGTTTTTATTTTAAAGAGAGAGAAAGAGAGAAAGAGAAGAGAGGGGGTGTTAGTCGAGGTAAGTTCAGAATAAATAGCCAGAGACTCAGTTATTCGAACATTGAGGGTAAGTTCATTCCACCATTTAGCAGCCAAATCAGAGAAGAGTCTAGATACATTCCTTCCTCGTCCCGTGAGAGAGAGGAGGGATCAGTCAAGCAGTGTTGGAAGACTGAAGTGTGCAAGGTGCAGTGCAAGGTGTGATAAGTGCTGCAATATATGAGGATGCAGGCCCATGTTTAGCATTGTAAGCAAGCATAAGTGTCTAAGTCTACATGACTATGGTAATGACTAGTCAATAGTCATTTCTATCATGGCCTGTTTCGCAGAATGCACTGTGGTTGTTAAAATGCACACACCTGCATTAATAAAAATGGACTGAGAAATTTAACAAAACATTGGTTGTGATGTTCACATATTTTCAACCAGTTTGAGTAGGCAGTCAAGTTAATGACATGGATGCTGGGGATATGCTCCTCTGCTATTTAAAATGCATAATTTTATACTCCACATGTTTTGTAGCCCATTAAAAATCTTTTATATAACAGCTTGAATAAGAAATCAATCCAAAGAAAGACATTTCTAAAAACGGCACTGCAGTCCAGATTGCTTCTAAGTTTGGTGTCTGTACGAATATATCAGTAAGTTTCCCCTGTGCATCTTTATGATTAATAAATAAAGTTTTATTAATATAATTATGTTTTCAGAGCATATTTCTCATTAAATCCATATGTTTTTGTAACACAGTGTAATAAAATTGCATTCATGGAGTAGTTTCACACCAGAAGCACTGAATCTGAAGATGATAAGGTGCCAGTCTCAGCTAAGGTTTCCTGGGCAGATAAGTGTGGTGTGACCTTTTCTCTTTTGTCTTTAAATTGTGGAAGACACAGAGTCACCTTCCTCTCACCCTCATTATTGCAATAATCCTCCTACCTTTTAAAGCTGTTTCCTAGAAGGGATGTGTGTCACCTGCAGCTGGGCCACTGTCACTACACATAACACATTGTGATCGAACAAACACATGCACTTACTCCATCAGACTCAGTACTGATGTCCACTTACACAGGGTTAAATGTCTCAGGCAACCTTGGTAGGAGGGGAAATTTAATGAACTTTAGCTGTCATCAATTCTGACTAAAGGCAAAAATGAAAAAAGGAAAACATACTCCTGGGCTGCACTGTGCTTGCACTAACAATGTCACATTATGTAATATCCCTGAATGGGGCTATCTCTGAATTTACTGTGTACAAAGCCATCAGAAAGAAAGCTTGTCCAAAGTTGATGTAAAACATCTTCTGAAAGCAGTACAGATGAATGAGCCATACATGCAATGAATTCCAAGGTCCCCAAAGATTATGGCAACTTGTACATACAAGCATCTGGCAACCCAGCAGTCAAAGTAACCCCAGATGATGGCAGTGTGGAGGATTCACAACCTGCAAAAGTGAAGGCACGGAGTAGGAACATTTGGATAAAGAAGAGCTTAGAAATGCGAGACATCACTACACTGGCATGGAAACAAACCTGAGTTGATATGTAACATACACTATATTGCCATATATATATTGCTCACCTGCCTTGACTCACATATGAGCTTAAGTGACATCCCGTTCCTAATCCATAGCGTTCTATATAATGTTGGTCCAGCTAGAACAGCTTCAACTCTTCTGGTAAGGCTGGTGATTTTTGACCATACTTCCAGAAGCACATTTATGAGGTCACATACTGATGTTGGATGAGAAGGCCTGGCTCTCAGTCTCCGCTCTAATTCATGCCAAAGATGTTCTATCAGGTTGAGGTCAGGATTCTGTGCAGGCCAGTCAAGTTCTTCCACACCAGACTCTGCCATTCATGTCTTTATGGGCCTTGCTTTATGCACAGTCATGTTGGAAGAGGGAGGGTCCAGCTCCAAACTGTTCCCACAAAGTTGGAAGCATGGGATTGTCCAAAATGTCTTGATATGCCGAAGCATTCAGAGTTCCTTTCCCTTGAACTAAGGGGCCACGGCCAGCTTTTGAAAAACAACCCCACACCATAACCCCCCCACCCCATCAAACTTTACACATGGCATAATGTAGTCAGACAAGTACCTTTCCCCCGCAACTGCCAAACCCAGACTAGTCCATCAGATGGAAATGCATGATTTGTCACTTAAGAGAATGTACCTCCACTAAGTCCAGTGGCGGTGTGATTTATACCACTGCATCCAAACAATTTGCTTTACACTTGGTGATGTATGGCTTGTATGCAGTTGCTCGACCATGGAAACCCATTCCATAAAGCTCTCTGTGCACTGTTCTTAAGCTAATCTGAAGGCCACATGAAGTTTGGAGGTCTGTAGAGATTGTTGGCACAGCTCCATCAGTTTATGTGGCCTACCACTTCGTGGCTAAGTTGCTGTCGTTCCCAAACACTTCAATTTTCTTATAATACAGCTGACAGTTGACTATTTAGAAGAGAGGAAATTTCACGACTGGATTTGTTGCACAGGTAGCATTCTATTACAGTACCACACTGGAATTCATTGAGATCCGGACAAGGACCCATTCTTTCATAAATGTTTGTAAAAACAGTCTGCATGCCTAGGTGCTTAATTTTATACACCTGTGGCCATGGAAGTGGTTGGAACACCTGATTCAGATATAGTGATATATATTCAGATATATAATTTAGTGCAGTATTTCCTGATTTTGGGTGATCTCTTTCTTTCTCTGGAATCCCGAAAGAAGTACGGCAACAGGTGGACAACCAAGTCCTGGACTCTTCTGGCCTAGATATAAGAAGTCGAAATTAAATAGTATCACCAAAAATAATAGATTTATTATAATAGCTTAAATGCACTGAAGCAAAACCGAATAACTCAAGTCGACAACATAATAAAAAGAAAATTTAATAAAATATAATAACAGAGAGAATACAGTATTATGAATAATATATGTATAAAAGGTATATATCGTTGAATGGGATAAAAATTTGGGATAAAATTCCAGCTGGCGTAAGAACGAATCAGTCGTGTTCAGCGCCGAACCATCAGGGAACGAGTGTGAGCTTGTGAGTGCGTAAAGCGCAAGAAGAAGCATGTCAAGACGTGTCCCAAATAAGGTGACGAGATACGTCTCCGAAGCATCAGGGGCTGAGCACAAGCTCGAGAGCACTATGAGCATGAGAATCAGCTGTATCGGGGCCCATCGCAAATGTAGCGGCGCGACCGAGCATAGTTTACCACGGCATAGAGCCGAAGGAACACTAAACGTCGGGAAACTCTGGTTCTGTCCCTAGAAAACTTATACCGCAGGGGTTTCCCCCGTATACATATGTCGGCTCTAAAAGCCCATGTCACAGTATGATGTCTCAGTCTGACAGTGAATATTGATCGCGTATTCTATTCGCACACTGCGCGAGTGAACGGGCAGGTGAGCAAAGACGACGTGGCACCGAACAGGACCAAAGCTCATACTTAAATAGTAGAAGGCCCAGGTGTTCGCTATAATATCGTTAGCCAGCTGGATTATATAAGATAAGATATAAGTGGCTTTAACGATCGCTCGGTAATGGCAGATGGTGACACGTGAGGTAGGATTCCTAACATTTAGGACTTGTAAGAAAATCCGCTAATGTTTTAGGTCATATTTATGCGGAAATATAGAAAATCTAAAGGGTTCACAAACCTATAAACAGAACACAATAGGGTCAAGTGTGGCATCTCTGGCAGCCCTAACTATGAAAGTGGAGCTTTCCATGAAATAACACATCCAAGAGGAATTGCATGAGACATCAGCAACTGTCTCCCCAGCAAACCTTTGAAAATGAACCCCTGGCGCTGGCATGCATCCCTGTCTAAAGTGACTAAGCAAAAAAGCAAGTGTAAACAAGTATGTGTGAACAAACCTGGCCCTGCTAAAGGGCTATAGCCCAGGGCTGTGAGCAGACATGACATTTCATTCTCAAGGAGAGACACAGTCCTGCCCGCTGCACAGTATGCAAAAGCATGTCACCACCTGAGAGATAATAAGTAAAACCTACTTCACAATATTTATACTTATTTCTAATTTGATGCTTTTATTGGATTTTTATGATTGTGTTTGTAATGCCTTGGCAGTTGTGTTCCCACCAGAGTCATGCCAATAAAGTTACTTTAAATCTTGAATCTTGAGAGAAAGCCGCTTTGGAGCCTTTCTGTCACACATTTGCATAAAAAGTTGTCTTCTAGCCCTTGAAAGGCTTACAAGAAGGAGGGACCATCTATACAGAACAGAGACAATTCAGTCAAGGTAGTGTTAAAAATGGCTTGAGTTTGCTCTTCACCTACCAAGGAAGCAGTTGCACCATAAAGTGCTAGTAACTAAGATAAGCAATATTTTGGCTTTGACTGGTGCTTTTACTGTTTCTTTATATGCTATATATTATGTAGGATGAAGGACGGAGCCGATCTCGCCAAACCAAACTGAATTGGGCTGATAGACTATAAATAGTTTTGTGCATCAACACAACATTATCAACTAAGGAAGCATTTCAGAGATGGAGAAGACATTCATCTAATTAACATAATGTAAAGGGCCTCAGGATCTCCAGTTTATCAACAAATGTGTTGTTTCACAAAGACAATTGCAAGTGATTTGAATGTTTCTACCTTTACAGAGTATAATATAATTTATACAGTTCAATTGATCTGTAATTTCAATGCATAAAGGGCAAAGTTTCAAGCCCAAAGTGAAGAGGCATAATCTTTGATCCCTCAGATGGCACTACATCAAGAACTGGCATTCATCAATAGCTGATTTGTTGTGATTTCAAATAGGTGACGTCAGAAGATCTCAAAAGGTGAGAAGACAGCTGAAAAGACTCCACACAAACAAAGCGGCACAACCTGATGGTATTTTGCCAGGGGTACTTGCTTGCCTGTGCGCTGGCTTTGTGGAGTACTGCACCATGTCTTTAATATGAGACCCAGCGATGTCAAGGACTACAGACCCATGACACTGATGTCCCACATAATGAAGACCATGAAGAGGCTCGTCCTGGATCAGCTCCTGCCAATGGTCCAACCATTTCAGGACCCACTCCAGGTGGGTGGAAGATGCCAACAGGCTCAGTAAGCTAATCCGCAAGGCTGGTGATGTTGTGGGGGAGGAACTGGACTTGCTGACGGCAGTGTCAGAGAGGAGGATGCTGTCTAAGCTGCAGGCCATTATGGACAATGTCTCCCACCCACTCTACAGCACAGTCGTGAGACACAGGAGCTCATTTAGTGCAAGACTTATCCTACCAAAATGCACCACTGAGTGCCACAGGAGATCAATCCTGCCTGTGGCCATCAAACTGTATAACTACTCCATTAATAAGTGACGATATGGTCCATATGTGGTAGGAACTATACATGAAATACAAAAGCAGTATCCATGAAAGGCTTAGTCTTTGAGGATCAAATATGTATACAATATAATTAAATGATTCAATAAATCTGGAGTAATTTCTGTTATGAAAGAGCTAGGACCCAAGTATGTGTGAAGGAAGGGACCCCACGACATATAATAATAATGGGGAAATAACCAAAGAGGTAGAGCAAAAGGCTCTCCAAATACAAAAACACAAAAAGGGGAAATACGCGAAGCTGTGATGTGTCCCAAATGGGAATGGCACCCACAGCTGGCGTGCGCACCAATCAGTGACAATGAGTGTCGATACGGCAGAGGGCAGACGTGCGGTGAGCACGAAAGGGCGCTGATTTGGGATGCTTCCGCTTACGGAGCTCCGGAACGGCAGGGGGCGAGCACAAGTTCGGGCGTGTGACAAGCGCATGAGGAAGTTGGGCTGGGGCACGTCTCAAAGGAGTCACGCAGCCAGCCAGAGTAAGCTCAGTAGGAACCCTCGTAGACATCCATCGGCTCTATATACCCCGGGATGTCACCCTCTATCTGGTGAAAGGAACCAGAAACAAACAAACGTCTACCAAACATGATGATCTCCACAGCAGAGCCGTCAATCTTTAGTGGCGAGTGACCTCGCTTTGCCCTTCTGAAGTCAACAACCATCTCCTTTGTCCTATCTATGTTTAGAGACAGGTTGTTGGTTCTACACCACTCCGATAACCGTTGAACTTCCTCTCTGTGTGCTCGCTCGTCATTCTTGTTGATGTGACCACAGTTCATTGTAAGTTCACAGTTGTGTCATCTGCAAACTTGATGATGTGGTTCAAGCTGTGCATTGTTATGTCAACTGTGTCAACAGTTGTGAGAACAGCAATAGACTGAGCACACAGCCCTGGGGGCCCCAGTGCTCAATGTGGTGGTGCTGCAGCTGTTACATCCAATCCAGTCTGACTGAGGTCTCCCAGTCAAGACGTCCAGGATACAGTAGGTTCAGCTTTCCGATCAGGTACTGAGGAAAGATTATGTTGAATGCTGAACTAAAGTCTATGAACAGCATCCAAACATAAGTGTCTTTATTGTCCAGGTGGGTGAGTGCTAGGTGAAAGGTTGCATCAGGAAGGGAAGCATCACTGTCACAGGTAGGCAGTGTTGTCCCGTAGTTGGTGATGGCCTGGGTGCCCTGCCACATGCACTGCGTGTCACCGCTGTCTTTGAGGTATCTGTGGATGCTCTGACCACGTGCGCGCTTTGCCTTCAAAGCAGGTGACAAGGTGGCCCTAAGAAAAGCAAGGGCCAAACTGTCCAAGGCCATCAGAGAGGCAGAGTCTCAAGCCTTCAGCAGAGCACACACCTCTGCAGTCATCCATGACTTCTGATTGGGGCATGTGGTGATGATCCTGGAGACTTTCACGTCATCTATACACTTGCTGATGTACTGGTGTACTGCTCCAAGTCTGTGTTGTTGCTGTAGGTTGCAGCCTCCCTAAACGTCAGTGTGCTCAAAACAGTCCTGAAGAGTGGAGATGGCTCCTTCTGGCCAAGTTCTCACCTGCTTCAGAACCGGTTTTGATTGTCTGAGAAACGGTTTGTATGCTGGGATTAGCAAAACAGATATGTGATCTAAGTATCTGAGGTGGGGGAGGGGCTCTGCCCAGTACATGCTGGGAATGTTCGTGTAAACAAGATCCAGCGTGTTGTCTCCTCTCGTAGTAAAGTCCAATGTCAGTGGAATTTAGGGAGAACTGACTTGAGATTCACATGGTTGAAATATCCAGCAACAATAAACAGTCTATCAAAGTATGTGTTCTGTAGTCCCCTAATAGCACTGTACAGCTCACAGAGTGCATCTTTGGCGTTAGCATCAGGTGGAATGTAAACACTAATAATCAATACTGTGGTAAATTCCTGCAGTTAATAAAAGGACTATAGACTAATCAGTTGAACTCAAACAAGTGCACAAAATGAGGAGGACGTGACTGTGACTGAAAAGAACAAACCAATAGATGGCTGCAGAGATCAAAACAAAGCACCACGTGCAGCTCTGATGAAAACGAAAACAAAACACTAAAGGAGCGGGGGAAAACAGCAAACTGTGGCGAAAACAGAAAAGGGCGTGGCGTGAGTCCTAACACTGGTACTGAATTAATTTTCTACCCATATTCCTGTCAGATGGAAAAAAGACAAAACAGCACAAAGTCGATTTTAATGTTTGAGCAAATAAAGGATCAGTCTATTTATTGTAAGTGTGTTTATTGTAATACTTTTACTTGACAAACCTATTAACAGTGAAGGTATGCATTAATTTGTGTTAACTATGGTTTTCAGCCTCCTACATTTGGATATTTATAGACTTTGCCCCTCTAAAAGAGGATGAGTTTAGGACAGGGTATTCACTAATGTAATTCTCTCAGCAGTCAGTACTTTGGGTGATGATAAAAGTGCTATGTGAGTAGAGAGACATTAGCTATCAGCTTAAGTAGGCTTTGGCTTCCTTTCATGTTTTTCAGTACAAATTTACCTTATATGCAAGTTTGTAGTCTGTAAAAAACATGTATAGGTTGGGATAAGTTATGTGTAAAATATGAAGGGTGATGAATTTGATACTAGCACAGGGAAATTTGTTGTTTCCTTTTGATTAGTCTCTGTGTGACAGATATGACAAATGTGGAATGACATGGACTGAGGCATTTGATGTAGTAGGGAATATCAAGAGATATAAGGCAGTAAACAGGGAATTTATGTCATAACGTTCTGAAGACCAATATGATATGATTTGATGTGTAGTAACCCATACACATGACCTTACAGAAGAGTGTGTGGGGAGGAATGCGGATAACTTGCTGGGAAAATGTGTCTCTCTCTCTCTCTCTGTGTCTCTATTGACATGAATATTGTAGTACATAGTCTGTGTGCCTGTGTGTGTTCATCTGATGCACACTGGCTATATTATATGCGTTACGACAAGAGAATATGACTGATATATGAAGTGACTCTTTTCTATTCAGAAACACTTCCTCAGGCAGCAGATGGTCGGTTTGTGTTATAGACTGAGTTTAGTGCAGCCATAAAGGGGGCACAGGGATATTAATGTGGTAGCTTGGATGATGTCAGAATTTTATTCTTCATTTTTTAAATGTTTGTATAATACAACCATGATATATGTATGCATATATATCTATATATCTATATATATACCTTATATATCTTAATATCTCTTGATATTCCCTACTACATCAAATGCCTCAGTCCATGTCATTCCACATCTGTCATGTCTGTCATATATATGCAGTGCAGTGACTGGGCCAGGACTATAGGGAAGCTGTGGCGTGGTGACAGGAAGTGCCCGGTCTGGAATGATGGCTTCCCTTTAAAAGAACAGGAAGTTGAAGGGGTGCACTCTCTGTTTTTTGGTCAACTTGGTGTAGGGTAAGGTTGGTGGCGTACAGGTTTATTTGCGTTTGAGTGTCTGTGTTATGCGTGAGAGATGTTGAGTGTGTGTAGGTGTTAAGACGGTTATCTGGTTAATTTACCTGTGCAACTTAGTTGATCTCCTGTAGCTGGGTTTCATTGATGTGTGTGGGTGCAAGTGAGTGCAGTCTCAATGTATGATTGGTGTATGTTTGTGGGTGTGTTAATGTAATCGGGTTTTGTTTGCCTCAGACAGGGTGGCCAACCTGCTGGGACCCTGTGTGCCACCAATGACTCTAACCAGCAGCCCAGTAGCTTGGATTTGGTAATGTGTCGGTCTTATGTTTTGGATATTGTTCGTTATCTCTAATAAAATGTATTTTAGTTAATCTCATTTAATTATTTGGGTTTTTAAGCTTGTGTATTATGGGCCACTGGTTAGGATGAGGGGTTAGCTGCTCACCACAGGCTTATTTCATGTTTTGTTGTTGGTTTGCATAATTGTTGTGCTCTGTTTGTACTGTAACCCGTAGGTGACCAACTACCCCTCCAATCCTCCCATTTGTCTGTTATTTGCTTCAATAAGCCCTTAATTCTGTGTGATCAGTCTTATTGCTCTTCTGTGGTATTAACAACTTACTGGTGTCTGAACTTTGTGTTCATATATATATATATATGGGTATATGGGATGGGTGTTGTCTTTATACTAAGGTTGTATTTCTCTAACGTGAATCTCATTTGACCCTAGCAGGAGCCACTATATTAACACAGTGACACCCTTCTCCAGAGCAACTTACAATGAATACAGTCTTACAATATAAGCAATTATGGGTTAAGGGCCTTACTCAGGGACCCATCTGTGGCAGAAGTGGGATTTTAACCCTGGACTTCCTTGCTTAAGTCTGGAAATGTATTAATAAACACCAATGGAGTACCAGAACTAATTGCATGCTTAGTGTGATAATGAGGGAGTAGTGCCTCTAACACCACCTATCAAATAAAATGTACACTAATGAAATAGAACAGCATCCATTGGTATGATAATCCACTGGTAACAATTAACTGACTAAAATACTGTGTAGCACATGTCAATTTAGCATCTGACCAGTTTCATTCACAAACAGCCATTTTTCTTGCTGCAAGTACATCCATCCATATCTCCAATAGTTCCCAGCACCTTTGATTTTCACTTTTGCTGATGGGGTAGAATACGTTCCACTATCTCTGCTTACTTGACAGCTTCCTGTAGTGTCTAGGATGCTGCCAGATGAATGTGATGCTTTAGACTGTCATGTCAGTGTGCCTAAATATGCTCATAAAAAGTGCTCATATGTGAGTGATACAAATCCATTCCTCCTGCAAAGCATGCTGTTACCCAAGTTCATTGCCCCATGTATTCATTTGGCTAAACAGTCACCTGAGAGGGTTAAAGAGTTTTGTAGTCAACTGCCCCTCTTTAGTTGAACTATCGGCTCATTTCTGACCAGCTCTGACTCTCTACAATGATGTGCTTGGTGTCCCTGCTTTTACCACAACCAGCATGAAATCCTTGATAATGCAGAGTGTGCTACTTTTCCTTTCTCTCATACCACTACTTATATAGTGTCTATTACACCTCTACTTTAATAGTTGCATGAAAATTCATTTCAGAAAATGCATCATAAGTGTGATGCAGATGGACTCAAAAACATCTCGGAGGTGAATATTGAGTATTGTACAGAGCTGAGATGTGTATAGTCCTAGCACATACGACTAGCAAAAACAAGCAAAGCTTATTGGTGTGTGTAAAGACTGCATTATGGTCTTCATCCAGTTATCACACTTCAATGGAGGAACACTATAAGTGGGGACTCCTTGCAGTCTAACACAAGCTTCAGATGGCAGTTTGAGTGTGTATGAATGTATTTGTGTGTCATAAATATTTCATAAAAAAGTGTCAGCATGAGGCCCTACTCCATTTTTAAATAGCTGAAATAGCAATGAGAAACAATTAGCAATTGCATTAACTGAATTATCATGCTAGTTTTCCACCAGAGGTGCCATTCTGCAAATGATAGTGTTACATCACGTCTTGACTTGTGTCTCAGTCTAGCCTCTGTCAGTCAGCAAAACACACAACAATCACGCTGAGAAACTTTTCAAAACAAGATATGAGGTGTACATGGTGGATTAGTGTGCATTAGCCAAATGGAAAAGCATTCCCCTTGATTCTACATTAAAACACACAGCTGACTCAGATCTGGCTTCTCCAGCTGTCTCTCTTCTGTGTTTTGGTCCGCCTCACTGGTCCCTGTGTATCGAACGATGACCCTCTCCCCAGGTTGTAATAATTAGGTTTGCCAGTTCAGTATCTCAAATTGTATTAACTGCGTTTTTTTTTTTTTTTTTTTTTTGGGGGGG
>JAUZST010057083.1:0-10576 GCA_034779995.1 Parotocinclus haroldoi | reverse complement strand
CCCCCCCCCCCCCCCCCCCCCCCCCCCCCCCCCCCCCCCCCCCCCCCCCCCCCCCCCCCCCCACAAGACATCAGAGAATTTTTATTTCAAATTGGCTGTATTTTGGCTGAAAAGACCAGAGAATGGTCCGTCTAAATCCAAGACTTTGGGTTCCCCTGTAATCTACTCAATCTCATTAATTCAACAAGTCTGGATTAGCATTTCCATCTGTGAAGAGCTGTCAGGTTTAGCATATGACATTTGCCCAAGAAGTGCAGCAAATGAAAGTAAACTTAAGATAATTGTTGTATCTAACATTTTTTAGCTTCTTGGTAAGTTAATTATAAAGCATTTTCCTTTGTTTCAATATTCAACAGAATCCTTCTTAATCTACATCAAGATGAATATTTTTCTAAGATAGTTAAGTGTGTTTAAACATACTGTACATATATTTATGGTATTCTTATGGTATGATATTGGTATGGCATTATGATATTAATTTGTATTCTGACAAATTATTATTATGGTTATGCAGCACAAACATATTGTTATTTGATATATATTATTATTATAGTAGTAGTAATTCCGCCGCGTATCACAGATCACATTTTTTGAGATATCCACTCAGTTCGAACTCCAGTTTGTGATTGTGTTTGTTCAGAGCTAAGAGATATCTCGAACCGTGCACCCCATGCCCCTGATTTTCCAACACAAACATTCCATAGAAAGTGAATAGGGCTGTTTTTTCAACTGCTGTAGTTTGGACAATTTTGGACCTGGCTGATTTCACCAGTCATGTCAATTTTCAGAGTGATCAGATCATCCCTTCGCTTTTTATCACGCTTCAAAAATCGCCCAATTCATTTTGAATGGTCCCCATGTTCACATTTCAGTTTTCCAAGACTTTTAAACAGACTTTTAAACAGTCATACCTCAGACAATATAGACCATTTTACATGAAAACGATCATCTGGGGCTCTTCTCACTCACAAACTATAGTGATAGGATAAATACTTATTAGGATAAATTATAAATGTTTGTTTGGGACCTACAATTTTGTTTAAGAGTGATTCTATTTAAATCTATAATAACTGTCATTTGTAGCGCTTGCTCTCACACGCCCAAACAAAGGGAGCAGCTTCTTAGCTCTTGTCATAAAGCCACATTCAAGCAGGTCTCAGAACCATACACGACCAGAACCGACCAGGACTTGGCCCTGAGCCTGACCAGAGCCCACTATGTCTCAGACCTGTGCCCTGCCACAGCCTACAGGGTCTCAGACCCACGCCATGTGAAAACTATCTCGGACCCACTTCAGACCAGAACCAACTGTGGCTCAGACTCGCACCCATCCATAACTAGGTCTTGGACCCTTGCCCAACCATAACTGACCAGGACTCGGACCTGTGTCCAGGAAGAACTGGCTGTTTCTCAGACCCACACCCAACCAGAATCGGCCAGGTATTGGCCAGAATCAACTGGGCCTCAGAACAGCACCTAACCAATCAATCATTCCCATCCCAGGCTATAACCAACTGTGCCTTGGACCCACTTCAGACCAGAGCCAACCCTGGCTCAGACTCACACCCATCCAGAACTTTGGTCTCTGACCCTTTCCCAAACACAATTGACCAGGACTCTGACCTGTGCCCAGACAGAACCAAACAAGTCTCAGACACGCACCCGACCAGAATCACCCAGGTATTGGGCCTTGAACAATGTATACTCAAACTGTATTACCATTGGATGCACAACCATCCAGTGATTTCTTCAGAAAATACACGATTCCTTGTTGTTTATTATGTTGTTGTTTCTGTTATAATATTATTATTTATAATTAGTATTGTGATTATGATTAAATAAATAAACCCCTGTATCAGAAAAGGTTGCATGGAAAATGGATATATATGCATTTATTACCTGTATTAATTGCACCTGTTTGAACTCATTACCTGTATAAAAGACATCTGCCACACACTAAACTAATCACACTCCACCATACCCAAGAATTTTAATCCATGATGGCATAGTGTGTTAACGGTCATCATTGAGACTCTGGTTCTAGCTCTCTTCAGGTCATTGACCAGGTCCCCCTATGTAGCTCTGATTTGATTCCTGACCTTTCTCAGAATCATCATTACACCACAATGTGACATCTTGCATGGAGTCCCAGACCGAGGAAGATTGACAATCATCTTGTGTTTATTACATTTTTAAATAATTGTTGCCTTTTCACAAAGCTGTTGTCTATTGTCCTGTAGCCCAGTCCAGCCTTGTGCAGGTCTACAGTTTTGTCCCTGGTTTCCTTAGACAGCTCTTTTTTTGGGCATGGCGGATAGGTTGGAGTGTGATTGATTGGGTTTGTGGGCAGGTGTCTTTTATCCAGGTAACAAGTTCAAATAAATGCAATTAATACAGATAATATGTGCAGAATAGGAGAGCTTCTTAAATAAACTAACAGGTCTATGAGAGCCAAAATTCTTGCTGGTTGGTAGGTGATCAAATACTTATTTGTTTTACAATAAAATGCAAATTAATTGTTTAACAATCATGTGATTTTCTGGATTTTGTTTTTAGATTATGTCCCTCACAGTTGATAGGTACAAGTGTACCTACAATAAAAATTACAAACCTCTTCATTATTTGTAGTATGGTAAAGGGGTTATGTTGGGAGACTACAAGCCTAAAATAACTTAATGCTACTGGTGGATTAATAATTGTCATAAATAATATCTGGATTTTAAATGCATCTTTTTGCTCTCCTTTACTTTTATAAAAAATTGTGACATGTACAATTAGGCAAAAAGTGTACTATGCAATCCAATTAGCATGGAGTAAGATATATGGAAATAATCCCCAGCTGTGTTATATTTAGTGTTTCTTATAAAATAACTTCATCAGAAGAGCATGGCTTGGTGTTACAGAAAACCATGGAGTCACAATAACACAGATAATTTTTCTATAACCAGGTGAGCTGTAGCATAGATAAATTACAGACATGACCCATCCTGGAGGATACGCGGAACACAATTTACTAAAACTGCTGGCTGCTGCCTGAAAGTAAAGAAGGTAACAAGATTAGTTACAGTGACTATGAGTCTGTAACATTTCATATTGGTGAGGATTTGCTGTGTATTTGATTACCTAACACACAATTATGATTTCTGCTCATGGATTATTTTTCCTGCAAGGGGCCTTGTAGGTGTGTCTCAGCACTTTAAGAGGCTTAGCTTAGAATGTACTCAGTATAATAGCTTTAGTTTTCTCTGAAATTTCACGTCTTAAAATCTGATTTTCCTCCAGAGTTTGTCATATATGTACACCATGTCATACACGTATTTGGATTTAATACCCCTGAGTCCTCCTTAAACCTTTTTACTTTAGCTACATGGGGTGCAAAAGCTTTCATCATGCAGAAGGCAAAAAGCAACATATCCTCTCCCCACTGCATAGACTACACACACATACACAAACTGTTCACAATTCACTGGAAAGTCTATGTTTGCCCCTGCAGCTGTTGGTTCATGCTGTTATTGCTGAGATGTGGAATAATAAAATACTACAATTGTGTGATCCAACTGATATTTCCTTGATATGTAATTTGAAATATAGATTAAAAATATACTATAGAATAATGATATGAGTGTACACATCTCATACTTACCACATCTATAGATAGCATGCTGGCTCAGCATAAATACCAACAGTCCTGTTGTGTGAATCTCATTTTGAAATCACTTTTTAGTCACTTCTCCCACTTCTCTCACTCACACTCCCTGGCCAATGCCATATTTTTGTTCATAGCATATCTATTACTTCTGTTGTTATGCTGTCATAATAACATACACTTTAATAAATGTTTCTATAGCAACAGTGGTGTGCTCAAAAGTACTGGATTACCAAATGGCTATAAGATTATTTGTTTGTTAACAGATGATTTGTGCAAACAGTATTTTTGTGAATTGATCTCTGTTAAGCCTTTGTAAGTCACTGTATTGTACAGGCAGAAATTTTAGAAGGAACATGTGAGTTGAGATTTACACAATGAGTTACATTGCAAGATGCTCTTTGAAATATTGTGAAAGTCTGCTGCAATAACATACTTCATCAAATTTTGTTGTGGCATGCACACCAGCTTGAGTGCCTGCTCTCCCTGCAGCAAAAGGGCTAAATATTAATAAATTGTTAAGTATATTATATTTTTTCAAATAGAACTTTTCACTCAAGTAGAATTAAATTCCCAAATACAATATTTACTTTTCCTTGTACTCCTTTTTCGTATTGTTACTGTTATTACAGTGCATCATTATCATAATTACTTATATACAGAACCCCAAACACACTAACTTTTTCCATCAGCTTGTGAAAATTACAGCTCTAAGATAACTGTAATAAATTGATAATGTTATGCATTTCCTATGTTCTGGATAAGATCAGCTTGAATAACTGTAAGTTAACCAGTAAACATATAGGGAAACTTCCTTACACTCATTTCCCCTCAAAACCATTATGTGCATGCCTGTTAAGTATCTTGGTAGCCTTGGTCCTTAAAAATTCCTACTTCAAATCCAATCTTCCATCACCTGGGAAACATGTATCTTCCATAGTAACAGGGGTAGAGGTATTATGCTTTCTTATGAATTATGGGTGGATTTTTTCTGTTAGTTGGAATTTTTGCACATCAGTTGGGTGGTCAAGTGTATGGGACCTGAAATATGGTGTTAATGGCTAATCTATTTAAGCAATTTTACTATTTGTAAGAACGCTGTTATGTCTGTTATTCACTAATAATGTACTAGGTTCTGTCCCACCATTGATGATTTCCACATTGCCTTTACACACCTGCCTCTAGTTATTCTTGTTTAGTCTGCTTTTTAAACACCACTCTGATCACTTTTGCTTCGTGAAGTATTAGATTAGAAGTATGTTCTTCTTACTGGTATGCCTTCACTCTCATCTGTTTCATTTCCCATTTTCTTTTTTTCTCTTCTGCCTTTTTTCCTGTTCATTGAGTTCATAGAGATCTACTCTTCTGCCTACTTGTTTTAATTTGTGTACTCCATTTCTTGTCATCCCCCTAGATATGTGCAACCATATATAAAACCTATAGGAAATTAATACTTATTTTGAGAAAAAGTGGGAAAATAATATTTCATAAACTGCCAATTTTGCAAGTTTTCCCACCTACAAAGAATGGAGAGGTTTGTAAATTATATAATTTATCAGTACACTGCAACTGTGAAAAACAGATTCTGAAATGAATCCAGAATTCACATTATATTTATGCAATTATTTAAAAATAACTTAATAGTTGGTACAGGAACTTTTGTTTGCAAATACATAAGTCAGTAATTCCTGTAGTTACAGTTTGTACACATTGCAGCAGAGATTTTGGCCCACTCCTCCGTACATCCAGATCTTTCAGGTTTCTGGGCTGTTGCTGGGCAACATTTAGTTTAGGCACCCTCTAAAAATTTTCTATTGGGTTCAGGTCTGGAGACTGGCTAGGCCACTTCACAGGACCTTGAAATGCTTCTTACATGGCCACTCCGTAGTCCAAATGGTCATTGGTAAACTTTGAATGGGCCTGGACATTGCGTGCCCTACAAGATTTTAATCCATGATGATGTAGTGTGTTATTACAGGTCATTTTCAGGTCATCCCATGTAGTTCTGGGATGATTCCTGAACTTTATAAGAAACATCCTTACCCCACGAGGTGAGTGCATGGAGCCCCAGACCAAGAAAGATTGACAGTCATTCTGTGTTTCCTATATTTTCTAGTAATTGCAGTTGTTGCCTCCTCACCAAGCTGCTTGCCTGTTGTCCTGTAGCCCATCCCAGCCTTGTGCAGCTTTAAAATTTTGTCTCAGGTGTCCTTAGACAGCACTTTGTTCTTGGGTGTGGTGAAAAGTTTTGAGTGTGATTGGTTGAGTGTGTGACAGTTGTCTTTTATACAAGTCATGAGTTCCAACAGGTGCAATTAATACAGATAATACGTGTAGAATAGGAGTTCTTCTAAAAGAAATAAAACGAACAGGTCTGTGAGAGCCAGAATTCCTGCTGGTTGGTAGGTGATCAAATACTTATTTCTTTCAATAAAATGCAAATGAATTATTAAAAATATATACAATGTGATTTTGATTTTAAGATTCCGACAAATACTCAAATACTTTAGTCAAATACACAAATCTTCCCACTGTATATGTCTAATTTTGTTTTTGCTGTCATTTTTCATGAGCTTTTCTTCATGTACAAAGGTCTTTTCTGTCAAATGTCACAGGTGTGGCATATCAAGTTGCTGATCAGTCAGTATCTGGTGTGACCACCATTTGCCTCATGCAATGCAACACATCTACATCAAACAGTTGAGATGATCAAGTTGTTTATTGTGACCTTTGGAATGTTGGTCCACTCCTCTTCAATGGCTGTGCGAAGTTGCAGGATATTGTCAGGAATTGGAACATGCTGTTGTATATGCCAATTCAGAGCATCCTAAACTTGCTTAATTGGGTTGCATGTCTATTGTGTATGCTGAACTGGATGATTTAAGCTTCCATTAATTGTGTACAGATCCTTGTAATATAGGGCCATGCACACCTCTCCAACAAGCATATGCCATTGAATGTGAGCATTTACCCACTAATGTTGGTTATGATGACGAAAGTGCAGTCAAGTGAAGACCCCAATAAGGACAATAAGCATGCAGATGAGCTTCCCTGGGACACTTTCTGACAATTTTTACAGAAAGTATTTGGTTATGCAAACCAATTGTTGCAGCACCTGTCCTCAGTGGCTGGTCTTAGTCAATCTTGGAGGTGAAGATGCTGGATGATGATGTCCTTGGCTGTTGTGGTTACACGTCTGCAGTTATGAGGCTGGTTGGATGTACTGCCAAGTAATCTGAAACACCTTTTTGGCAGGCCAGCCTAAGGTACACTTGTGCAATAATAATGGTGTCTAATCAGCATCTTGATTTGCCACATGTGTGAGGTGGATGGATTATCTCAGCAAAGGAAAAGTGCTCACTAACACAGATTAAGACAAATTTGTGTACCTTTATAGATTTTGTGCCTAAGATGCAGTAAAATATTAGACACTAGAACAATTCCCATGCTATGTAATTACATGTCAATACATTCCCTATTTGCACTGTTATTCAAGTAGATTGAGAACAAAGTGATAATGTAAATAGTAAAATATCCAAACACATTGACAGCAATAGATGCTGACCAAATGAAAAATAAAATTAGTAAGTAATTCATATAAGGAAATAAAGCAAATACATAAAAAACTTGTATTTGACAGGCGTAATAAAACAATGCTCATTTACATATTTTATGAAATTGTAGGTCCAAAGCTGAAAGAAAAGGATGTGTCCTAAAACTACAATATAAAACATTTTTGTAGGATACGGTCTAACTAGGGACGCTGTGCCACAGTCCTCTTAATCCTCTTTTCTAGAGACAATCTACAATTGACGTTTAGAGCTCAGCAGTTTGAATATTTCCCTCTGTATAGGCTGTGGCTATGATTCAGTACATATGTCACAGATAACTGAATTGTCAACCGAAAAAGTAGTGTCTTAACTGTCATTGGATCTGCCTGTGTTTTCACAAGAAAATAAGCACTGGGTACATTTTTGATGTAACAAAATTATATGGGTCAAATATTCAAATTCTAGATCAGTCTGACAGGTTATTCATCTGATTGCAAATATTCAGCTTCCAGGAATAAATACAGGAAACACTTGTTAATCTAAGTACAGCTTCAACTTAATTCAATTTTTGAATTTGTGATCACTTGAGATTTGTGGGTTGTAAATCAGTTTCAGCTGCTTTGATGTTAATGAAATTAACAACATGTGCACTATAGGAGCAACAATGAGACAACTGTAGTGGTGGATTTTCCACTATTTACAGGGTCAGCTGGGTCAGTAGGATTACTGCTAGTACCAAGGTGCAGTACCTGGACTTTACAGAAGTTGCATCTGTAGGCCAATTCCTGCAGGATGGCACATCAATATGTGCCATTGTCAGAAGGTTTGCTTTGTTTCCTAACACAGCTTTGCCAGAGCCGTACAAAATGACCTCCAGTAGATTACTGGTGTGAATGTGTTGCCAGGTTGCACTTCAGACTGGCAAGGGCTTGTCGTCCTAATCCAGGCATACGGTACTGCAAGGATCTTAATAATTTATCTTAATTTAAAACTTAACTTAAACACATATGATTAACATATTTGAATATAACATATAATAACCATATGAGAATAACACATTTAAATATTTATTTAATATATGTACATAAACCAATTTTATTATGGTTATTTCATATATGTTATAAACTTGTATCTACATATATCCAGAGGATGTATGTATGTAAAAAGAACACATCACCTTATAGGTAGTATATACAGTGGGGTGTGAAAGTTTAGGCAGCCTTGTTAATTTTCCTTATTTACCTTTATAAATCATTGATTGTTTGGTTAAAAAAAAATGCAGTTCAATATATCATATAGGGGACAAACAGTGATATTTGAGAAGTGAAATGAGGTTTATATGATTTACAGAAAGTGTGTAATATTTGGTTATACAAAATTAGGCAGGTGCATAAATTTGGGCACTGTTATCATTTTATTGATTGACAAAACCTTTAGAATTAATTATTGGAATGCAAATTCGGTTTGGTAAGTTCAGTGACCTCCATACACAGGTGACTCCAATTATGAGAAAGGGTATGCTAAGTTGGGCAATTGTAAGTTTTTCTCCTCTTTGCATCTTCTCTGAAGAGTTGCAGCGTGGGAGTCTCAAAACAACTTTCAAATTAGCTGAAAACAAAGATTGTTCACCGTCATGGTTTAGGGGAAGGATACAGAAATCTATCCCAGAGATTTCAGCTTTCAGTCTCCACTGTGAGAAATATTGTAAGAAAATGGAAGACCACAGGCACAGTTCAAGTCAAGGCTCAAAGTGGCAGACCAAGAAAAATCTCGAATAAACAGAAGCGAAGGATGTTGAGAACAATCAGAGTCAACCCAAAGACCAGCACCAAAGACCTACAACATCGTCTTGCTGCTGATGGAGTCACTGTGCACACTTTACACAAGGAGCTACTGTATGGGAGAGTGATGCAGAGGAAGCCTTTTCTCCGCCCACATCACAAACACTTGAGGTATGCTAAATCACACGTGGAAAAGCCATCTTCATTTTGGAATAAGGTGCTGTAGACTGATGAAACTAAAATAGAGTTATTTGGGCATAACAAGGGCCGTTATGTATGGAGGAAAAAGAACACAGCACTCCAAGAAAAACACCTGCTACCTACAGTAAAATATGTTGGTGGTTCCATCATGCTGTGGGGCTGTGTGGCCAGTACAGGGACTGGGAATCTTAAAGTTAAAGTTGAGGGACGCATGGATTTCAATCAATATCAGCAGATTCTGGAGACCAATTTTCAGAAATCAGTGACAAAGCTGAAGCTGCGCCAGGGTTTATGACAGTTCAAACCATCCAGATTTTTACATTTGCACCTATTTGACATGCCAGGGTGGCACCTGGGGCAATGGGGCAACGTGTTTATTATGAACCAGCCGAGGTCTTCTTTTTGCAGAGCTACACAACATTCTGATCAATATCACCCTCCTGCTCTTAATTTGGTCCTTCATTATGGAGGTCTTGTTCAGAAGATGGATGTGCTATTAATATTGGATGAAGATGATGGCACACACACACACACACATACACAGGTACATACAGGCCACAGGAGGAAGACTCCCACACTAAATGAGACAGCATAAATCACAAAGCCATGCAGTCTGACAGAAGGGAGCGAGAGGGCCAATCAGAGGAATTTAACATCTTTTATGTGTGGTGCTGCTGAGAGACAATCTCAAGAACAGGATGTAGTGTTATTAAGGATCGGTATATCAGTCCCAACAGGACTGGTTAAAATAGATGTGTTTGTCTTTGTTACAGATGCATCTAGTGTACCCTCTTCTTCTGCAGTCATGTCTTTGTAATATGTGCAGAAGGTTGATTTGTCTTGTTGTGAAATGCATGGACATCCCTGGAAATGATGTCACACCATGACAGACC
This sequence comes from Parotocinclus haroldoi, assembly GCA_034779995.1. Taxonomy (NCBI): domain Eukaryota; kingdom Metazoa; phylum Chordata; class Actinopteri; order Siluriformes; family Loricariidae; genus Parotocinclus; species Parotocinclus haroldoi. The sequence goes on along the minus strand of JAUZST010057083.1, from coordinate 504 downwards.
CTGGCTTTTGCACTTGTTGCTGATAACAGTCTGTATGGTGTTTATTGTCTTTGGTCTAGAGTATGTCATCCATTTCTTAAGAAAAATATATATCTGACCACTGTGTCAGCTGTGTGATTGGGGTTTTTTTAGGTTGGTTTTAGTTTGGTTTTTATTGTTAGCACAGTTAAATGCTGATCGACAATGGCAAAGAATACATCAAATTGTATTTGAAATAACAAACCTGCATTAAGTCTCTAAATTAAAATTCCTGCTTATTTTCTTCCTTAGGCTACACTTGTAAAAGCTACAGTGAATAAATGTGCAAAATAATACAAAATGCATTATAATATATAATTGTTTATACATAAATGTATATATATATATATATATACAGTCATATGAAAAGGTTTGGGCAATCATTTTTAGTTCTTAATATTTGGGTATATTTGATATATCTAATAACTGATGGACACAGTAATATTTCAGGATTGAAATGAGGTTTATTGTACTAACAGAAAATGT
>JAUZST010057072.1:0-23811 GCA_034779995.1 Parotocinclus haroldoi | reverse complement strand
ACACACACACACACACACACAAACACACACACACACACACACACACACACACACACACACACACACACACACACACATATATATCCTTTCTCTGATTTCAACCAGTTTCCTCAGTCTGCACATACACGCAACCATAGTCCAAAAGCAGAAAGTAGAGTCAAACATGGTTGTCAGATCTTTGTTGTCATTGCTTCTTTTGATCCTGGTAACTCCAAAGCACCATAAGAACCATAGACTTGATGCTTTTTTCTCTCACAAGATATGGCAACCCTGAAATTAAATGCAGCCTCCAAAGAGCTACCAAACAATTTTGAGGAGATTCTGAAAGGCAGAATATGTGCTTGAGGAAATTAAGTTCATTATTTACTTACTAAAGTTTGAAATGTGCATCATATCCTTCTGTGAGATTATTGGCTGACTGAGAGTAGATGATTGAAAAGATGCGTTGTTCATGTAAACCTGGAGCTTTTCCATGATCTGATTATCACGTAATTGTGTGTATGACAAAAATGTCCTGTACAACAATTTTAAGAAGACTTCAATCAAATGGTATGCTTGGGTTACTAAAATTAGGGTTATATGTAGATGTAGCATTAGTTAGCCACAGTAATATTAAGTTAATGGAAAGTCACCACAGTCATTGGTGTGTGTGTGTGTGTGTGTGCTAACCCTGGAGGTGGAGCATTATCATAGTGAAGCTGGTTCCCTATGCTGTCTGCTCTAGGTGCTCTGGTATACGATGTCACTCTGAGGCGTGTGTCTCCTGATCCACCCTCCATCTCATCCACTGTCAGAGGAATATAGTCTTTCCCATCCTACACCATAAAACACACTCAGAGCACTGGTCGTACAGCAATTTTAAATAATCAACGAACCATTCAAATAGCACAGAATATCAGTCATACACCATCTTCTAAATGCACTGGCTTTCTAGAGCACAGCCTAAAAAACAGAAACGCTTATCGAACCTCTTGAGCACTGGCCTGTAGTAGATTGCCCAGGTGCTCCACTAGCTCTGCAAAAGTTGGTCTGTCTTTGGGACGATCCATCCAGCAGTCCAGCATGGTCTGATAGCTGTGAGGACAGATAGGTGTTCACTATCTTTACACACATTCCAATGGCAATACTAATGCTGAAAAAATGCTGATATAATATATATCAAAATATGTACGTGGTTCAGAAAATTGGCTGAACCTTCATGATGTTGTTTTAGAACAGGATTAATATCAGTCATTTGCTATATAGGTTTACTACAAAAATTCAGTGACTGTAGCCCATTTAACACAATACACTTGAGGATTAAGGGCCTTGCTCAAGGGCCCACCAAAAGCAGCTTTACAGTGTTGTAATTTACAAAATCTTAAGCTAAGTCCAGTGTGGTTAGGGTTATTGTTTTTTGATTAACTGTGGTTCCTCAGCACATCAGTGGTATTAATATGGTGTCATGATCTTAGATTTGATTTCCTTTAACTTAGACAAAATATGTATATTACACATTGGTAGTTACAACTTCAGGAAAGCATAGTTACATTTCAGGAGTTGCATAGTCTGGCGGTCTCATCCTGGTACCTTCTTTTAGCCTCCTGCAGAACGACTCGTCAATATTCACTCCTGGATATGGAGATGCACCTGTATCAAGAAAAGGTATGGTATTAAATGGATTCATACCAATTTGAAACTCAAGCTTAAAACTCAAGCATTTTGAAATGTACTAAATATAAACAGTATTCTTTGAAAGCAGTTTAATACATCAAGTGTCTTACATTTACTTTGACTTTTATTTCATTTTACAGTATGGACAAAAGATATCACATGATGTGTCTGGTCAAATTCATTTCTGAATTTCAGAAAAATCTGTACGAGTTTCAGACAGAAAAAAGAAAAGTAAAGGAAAAGGTGCAAGCATAAGTGGAATAACCCATCATATCTGATCTGATCCCTCAAAAAGCACTGAATTAAGAACCGTTGTTCATCAGTAGCTGATATGACCACCTGGGTAAGGGATTCATTTTACAAACATTTGCCAGACACTACAATATGGAGTTACCTTCACAATTGGCACTTAAACTTTTATTATGCAAATAAGTTTCATGTTAACCACATCCAAATGTGGCGTCAACTTCTATGGGCTCTGATATCTTGGGAGGGACCATCATATTGTGGTCAGATCAATGAGAATCCAGATTTATTTTAAGAAATTCTATTGGTTGTGGAGGAAAATTGTGAAGGTACTGGACTGGACTGTCTAAAGTCCTGACCTGTCTATTAAAAATAGAATGTGTGCAGAATTTTGTAACAAAAAATGTGACAATGATGACCACATACTGTTCACAACTGGTGTGTTTGCAGGAAGTATAGGAGAAAATGAAACCATAAACACTAAATCACTTTTTGAAACAGAATGACAACACTACCGAGTGGTAAATGCTTTTCTATCTGTTATGTAGAGTGAGGACCCAAGGATGCCGGAACGGAGGGAACGAACGACGTTAATAATAATAAGGCAGGGGAAAAGCACAGCTGGATTGAGTTCCAAATAAAAGAGCAATACCCAAAGCTGTCGAAAGTGCGAATCGTTCGGCGAGCGTGCAGTGAGTATAAGAAGGCACCGATTTGGGATGCTTCCAAGGAGGAGCTCCGGGAAGCCAGGGGGCGAGGCCCAAGGTCGAGTGTGCGATGCGCGTGAACAAGCCGGATCGAGGCGCATACCAAATCAAGTCGCGCAGCCGGCCGGAGTGAGACTGGGCCACACCGGTCCGTATGATGTCCAGCATACTTCAAACTCAACTGTGCTCAGGATTGTGTTAAGAGTGTCTCAGCAGCAGGAAAATACTGAGGGGTATCTTCTCTGAATCTGATATCCATTGGTACAAACTTTAAATCTTGCTTAAAACCGTTTGTACTGAAGCATTTTAAACACATTTTATTTAGCTCAATGTAACATCTGAAGGTGTGTGTTTTGTCGTTCAGGCAATCGATCACTGCTAATGGGTTCCACTTCAACGATTGTGTCAGAGATCACTTGAGCGGAGCAAAATAACTCAATCATCTCACTTACCCAAGGAGAAAATCTCCCAAAGCAGCACTCCAAAGGACCAAACATCACTCTGTGTGGTGTACACACGATCGAATATTGTCTCAGGAGCCATCCACTTAAGAGGCAGACGAGCCTTTAAAGGATTTTAAGAGAGACAAAGTCGTCAATGCAAAATGACTTGCAGTTTCAGAAAAAAAACATTTATCTGACATGCTGTCATAGTTAGTGCGACAAGCATGTGTATACTCACATCTCCTTTGCGCACGTAGTCTGGGTCTTTATAGACATCCCTGGCCAGACCAAAGTCACAGATCTTCACAATGCTATTCTCAGACAGGAGAATGTTTCTAGCTGCCAAATCTCGATGAATGCACTAGCAGGGACACAACAATGTTGGACACTGCACACATACATACACAGATTCAGTACAACACTATATTTGAGAGTTACCTTTCGAGAAGACAGGAACTCCATTCCCTTAGCCACCTGAAAGCTGTAGCTGATGAGATCCTCCATGGTCAGATGATCCCAGTCTGAACTCTCTGAATCAAACATATTCATAACAATTTCAGCAAATATAATCCAATCAGTCAGTCAGTACTTTGCAGTTATTGCCAAACATGATGGATTAACTGTAAGTAAAGGCTACACCAAATCAGTCAGTACTGTTTATTATTGTTGTTGTTGATATTATTAGAGATGCACCAGTTGCAATTGTTTTGGTCAATACAGATTTGGGCTGTTTCCAATGTACTTTTTGTCTAACAATTCTAAGTTACAGCATACAGAAGCATTTTTGTTCAGCATTTATTTTAATGTAAACTTCTTCAAGAAAGACAGTTGTGCCTGCTGGCTTGTTTCTGGCTCTGGCTTTACCTTTTTGCCTTTGTTCGTCAAATATTCATATGCATATCATGCCATATCGGTTTAATATGCAATCCCACCACCCAGATTCAAGTTAGGTTTAAAGAAGTTTTATTCTAACATCATGTGCAGACATGAGCCAGACATGATCATATCCCAAAGCTGCACCAGTTAGCCCTAACTGTCCTTATATTTGCATCCTGTGCTATTTAATTAATCACAAATGTTTGAGTTTTACATATGGTGTATATGATAAAATATTAAGTATGTTATATATATATATATATATATATATCATAAACAAAGCATTGTGACCATTTTAGTTTAAGTAAAATCTAAGCTATTATATTTTGTCTATGATCAGATATCCTGGATGCCTGGGAAAGTTTTCAGTTCATTTAAATTTAGTTCCATTTAATTAATATATGCTACTTAATAATATACACAGGTTCAAATCAGTTTGAAACTTCACATGAGCAACCAGTGGTGACATTGGCAAATTAAATACCACCGATACACAAAAGAACAGAAACTTGAGAAGTGGCAGTATCGAACGCATCCTTCTCTATGTTTGACCATACAACAAAATTGTATCAACTGGACCAATTTCTACCATGTAAAATTAGTAAGATGGCCAAATTAGCTGTATTAGAATTCATAACTTGACTTTTTTCTATAAAACATTATTAGAAACATTATTCTTATGGGAGCAGTACTTGCAGTACCATGCTCATCCTGGACAGGGTTAGAGCTCCACTCCTCTCTGAGTCCAGAGCAGATGGCAGTACCAGTACAGATGTCAAGTCTTGCACTAATGCCTGTAACAACGTCCCCCTCAATCAGATTCTCCATTCCACCAGCACCATTGTGCACCACCCGTGGTCTCTGCCTCTGAAACAACACAGAAGAATGATGTAAACTATGTAAAGAGGGTAATCATTACATTTTTGTTTTATGACTATGCAAGATACAGAGATATTTGGTTAAACCATAACTAAGAAATTGAACTTTATAGCAAAATTACACAGGACAATTTTCTCCTCAACTCTCCCTCTCACAAACACATTTACGGAATAAGAAACTGTCTTTTATGTGACAGCAAAACACATTTTTTGTTATATTTGTGATGTTTTTCAGAAGAGACCAGGGGACTCCGAAATCTGCATAAACTAAGAAGCAGTAACAAACAAACACTATTTTAAATATTTTTTTCAAATAAACTAATATGCAACTGTTTCAACACAACATGGTGCTGAAGTTGTTTAATAAAACAAACTCCAGGCTGTACATCACTACAATAGCTAACATATCTGTTAATTATATATTAGCTCTTAAACAAATTACCAAATTCCATGTACTTGTCATTCATCAGCAACAGAAACTAGTACAAATTCTATTTCAGAATAATACATGTACACTCTGTATACTGTATAGACACTTCCCATAATCACAATCTTTAAGTGCATTAAAAAAAATTACTCTCTAAATCTGTTATCATATTATTCTTTATAATCATATTATTCGTGAAAAAATGGGGTTAAGTAGTGAACTGACACTAATGACCATGTCATAAATGGCGAGGTTTGTTTACCTTATATGGGCTGTACTCTCCACGTTTACTCTTCAGATAGCTGGAGAGGTTACCATGCTTACAGTACTCCACTATCACCATCAGTGGCCCTGAAAAAATATGCAGACACATCTGTTAACTACATTCAACCACTTCCTACAGTCAGAAGTGGAAGTAGAAGTCATTTACATTAATCTTTTCAGCATATGGCAAAAGTAACAAGTATCCAGAGCAACTTACAGAAGTGTATTGTATTTATCAATAAGTCCCTGAAATCACATCCGGTCCTCAAAGCAAAATTTGAGGTGACAATCATAGCACATATTTAGAATAAGGAGTACTCACCCCCTGGTTTAGTACAGGCACCTAGCAAGTTGACCACATTAAGATGATGGCCAATATGGATGAGGATCTTCAGTTCTGACATCAAGGCACGGTACTCACTGCTGGTAGCTCCCTCTGTAGATACAGGGAAACAGCAGACATGCAGATTCAATTATTACTTTGGAGTATAATGAGAATGGAGGAATCCCATGACGCATAATAGGAATGGGGAAATATAATAACGAAAGGGAATTAACAAACAAGTCAGAGCAAAAGGCTCTCCAATCTACAAACCACAAAAGGGGATATCGTGCAGCTGTGATGTGTCCCCAATGGGAATGGGTGATGGAGCCCTTTGAACGGGATAACCCGGTCGCGCCGTCCTTGGACAAGCGAGACCGAGGTCACTGAGGCATGCAAGATGTGCCTGGCAGCTTGGTGTGTTAAGGCACTGAGGTGGGATCTGGGCCAGGTTCCCCGGGGAACTCCCCCATGGGGCGAGGCGAGGGTTTTCCCCCTGAGCGTAGGCACGCCGAGTGTCATGCGGGAGACTATGCACCAATGGATCTGGAGGCCCAGTCAATGGACAGGTTGTGAGCCCTTGGGTGACCCAGGACGACCTGCATGTGCGGGGAGTGGGTCACAAGGAACGAGAGCCGTTCCTGATGCCGTCCCACTCGGAGCGTCAGGGGACGGGTCCGGTGGGTAATAAGGCCCCCTAGAAGCTTTCGTCCGACGACCCCACAGACTGACTTGGGGGTTGAAAGGCGCTCCAGGGGTAACCAGAGGCGTTGGGTCAGCTCTGGGTCGCAGAAGTTAGCAACTGACCCCAAAAATAAACCGGCCCGAACTGTGGCGGACCCTGTCTTCCACACCAGGGTCACCTTCAAAAAAAGGTCATAATCAGCCACATAATTGGTGCGTGTCACCAGGGCCCTGTTCCAGTGACACGCCCTTAGTTTAAACAAGGTGCCCTCCCTGGGGGCTCTGACGAAACTCGTGCCACCTAGCTGCATGAGTTGGGGTGACGGGGACCGCTCAGGAACAAGACCAGGACGGGACCAAGAAGAGTCACGATCTCATGAAAGAGGCAGAGGTGTGCATGAGTCAGCCCACTGAAAAACCCGGTTGTCGAGTAATGCCGTGAGCTGGTAAAAAGCGGGAAGGGAGGCAGGAGGATCCCAAAAAGCAAGCTCATCTTTAAGAACCTTATTGAGGCCCCAGGGAAAGAGGACAATAAGTGGGGCCTCCTCCCATCCTACCTCCTGCCAAGGTGCGAAACTCAACTATATAGTCCAATCGCCCTGGGAGATGTAGCGCGAGAGTTGTAGCTCAAAAATGAGACCGCATTGTAGCAGGAACCCTCGACACTTGGTGGGATCACTGGAGAAGCGCTCAGGCGGTGGCAGTGGGGTCTCAACCGGGGTGCAGGGAACAAGGGCGGAGGTGCTGGCGCCCAATGACCTCACTCTAAAGACGGATTGCTTCAGGTACGTCGTGGGAACCCGCTGGGTCCATTGTAGGCCACGTCGTTCTGTTGTGATCTGTGGTTCGGACCCAAGGATGTGGGAAAGAAGGAATCCCACGATGTAAAATAGGAATGGGGAAATATAATAACGAAAGGGAATTAACAAAAAAGGCAGAGCAAAAGGTTCTCCAAACAACAAAACACAAAAGGTGAAATCGTGCAGCTGGGATGCATCCCGAATGGGAATGGCCCCCAGCTGGCGAGACAGAGGTCAGACGTCCAGTAAGCACGAAAAGGTGCAGATTTGGGATGTTTCCCAAATCGAGTGCCGCTGGAGGGCCAGAGGGCAAGTGTGAGCTCGAGGGCGCGTCTCAACTGGAGCGTGCAGCTGGCTGGAGTGAGGCTTGACAAGAGCCCAGCGAGAACGGGAACGGAAAACCCTGGATCTGTCCCTACAGCGCTACAATACCTCCGAGGTTTCCCTCGTACGCATCTGTCGGCTCCAAACACCCCAGGATGTTACCAACTACCTTGAGGAAGGAAATAATGATTCGACGCAAGCGAGGAACCATGCATTATCTAAATGAGGCGACGCTATGTTTGTTAACGATGTGGCACCGGACAAAGCTGCGAGTTCCACTTTTATAGAAGAGCCCCCAGGTGTATGATATTACGTCGCTAATCACGCACCAGATATAAACCGCCTTTAACGGATGCTCTGTAATGGCTATTGGACCGGCCACGAGCGCACTGGCCGTTTAAGGTAGGCCTCGTAACAAATACAGCTGCAAATTAAGCTACTTCCATTGCACTGTACCACCTATTCTCAGTCTCTGTATCCCGTAGCACATCCCGCAGGTATTTATAGACCAATCATCTTTGTGCAACCTGAAATCTGCTGGAATCTGAAGTTACTATCACTTTAAACTTGCAATTTTCATTATTTCATTATTTTCATTTACATGTATATCATATGTCCAGAGCAACTTTTACAGTCTTAAAATACAAGCAATTTTGGTTTATGGGTCTTGCTTAAAGGCCAAACAGCGGCAGCTTCACAGAGGTGGGATTTGAACCCTGGACCTTCTGGGCCATAGCCACAGTCCCTGATTGAAATTTGCCTAATGACAACTGAACAATCAGTACTTGACTGTAATAAAGAAATTCCTCTGCATTTGAGACCATTTGTCTATATAAAGAGCACTTTCCAGAAAGCTATAGATCCATATGTTCAGAAAAATGACATTTATTTACTGACTGAGCCCACTCATTTAACAAGTATTTAATTTATCCTGTTAAAACAGATTGTTGGCTCAGTCTGAACTTTTTCAACAATTATTATAAACTGATTATATGATTATAAATCCAAACTTAATTATATTTCTTTTCAAACCACTATAAATCCACTCATTCTTTTTTTTCTGTCTCTCTGTTTTTAAAATATAAACAAAACAGAAAAATATCAAGAACTCATATCATCCAATACATAATAAAATCAAATTAACTATATACATTGTTAAATAAAATACGTTCATTTATGATTCATCTCATGTTTTAAATTGTTCGCCACAGAAGAGACAGAAACAAATAGGTTTGTCATAAAACTTGAAAAAAATTCATGACTAGGTCATGAAGAAGAATAAGCTAAGATAAGGTAAGGTAAGAATAGCTAATCGTCTACCACCTGATGTAGGCTTCACAGGTTCTTCAGAACTATCAAAAGTATTCAAACAACCACTTGCAACACATATTAAACAAGGAAATGTAGTGATTTGGCATTAAATATTAATGGAGCAGTGAATAGGCTCACTACACAGCAGGCTGGCATGACAAACTCGCATTATTAATTTCTGCTTCATCCAGAAATGATAATGTTGCCAAATCTTGGAGGAATCATATAGTTTTATTAAAAGATAGCTGACAGTTGGAACTGAAGTGAGCCTTGTTATCACTTGGGTTAAAATATGTATTAAGAGACACCTAAGACAGACACCTACCCTTTAGCATCTTCACTGCCACAGTAGTGCAGGTGGTGGCCTTCTCAATGCCAAATGCTGCTGCTTCAACAACTTGACCAAATGCCCCTCGGCCCAGAGGTTCCCCTATAATCATACAGCCATTTCATTATTTTAGTAATGATTTGCACAATCACTCATGGGATGATCTGAATTACCATATTTCACAAAGATGAACCTGAGTCCTGTTAACTTAATCAAATGGCTTTAATACATTGCGTTAAATAGAACTCATTTCAAGTACTCACCTAATTTGAGCCGTTCACGAGGGAACTCCCACTTGCTGGCATCGTAGGTCAGTCTTTCACAGTGCTCATCCATCGGCATATCCTCTGAGTCCAGGATGATTGACAGATAACCTGTCTTCATCTCTCCATCAGCTGGCTGTTGGAGAAGGAAAGAGAGAGATAGATAGAAAATACATTAGCTGTGATTGACAAATATTGACTGTGATGGAGACATGACTGTTTGTTGAGGTGCTTTGTTAGCAACTAAATAAAAATAACAATAAAGCCCAGAAAGGTGGTGTCACAGTGATGGTTGACCTTCTGGAAGTTTTTTCTGAACTACACATCTTTGGAGCTCTTGGTCAACTGTCTTACCAAGGCCCTTCTCCCCAATTTGGTGTGGTGGTCAACTGGAGTTGTGTTTGTTCCAAACTTTAGTTTTTCCTTTTAATAATTGTTTTAAAATGTATAATTCTATTTTCACCTTCTCATTATGGGATACAACATAACAAAATGTGAAAAGTGAAAGAAATCTGAAGACTTTTCGAATGCATTGTATCTAAAATGAATAAATGAAATTGAAATTGTTAGAAATACACTAAAGCCATCCAAAGGTTACAGAGTAACTGTAAGTACCCATATCATGATGCGAGCTTAAAAAGATGCATGGCGATTTTCTTTGTCATAACAAACAGATGATTTATGCTGTTTGAGAAAAACAAATGCACAGCATCTGCCTGACAAAACAGAAATAGATACATAGATAGGAACCTTACCCGTTTTCTGTTGCGAATGACAAACACAACCAGGAGCCAGAAGAACATAGCAATAACCACAGCACCAATTGGTACAATCAGCTCCACGTTCATCTTCTCCTCTGCACCTAATTAGTATACAAACAAAGGCACACATAAAAGTGTCTCTAAGACGCTTCAGAAATACAGAATTTTGCACAAATTTAGAGTCCCCTAAAGAATCACTTGATGTCTTATCATTAGAAAAAAAAACATATACATTTAGTCATTTAGCAGAGACCCTTATCTGGAGCAACTTACAGGTGATGCAAGCTTACAGTCCAAGCAATTTTGAGTTAAGAGCTTCACTCAGGGGAAGTGGCAGACTGGCAGAGGTGGAATTTTTCCATAGTCAAGCACCTTAACTGCTAGACAACCACAGTCCCTAAGAAAAACCTGTCCAATGAGTATAGGTGTCCTGACTTTTGCATACATCTATAATTTACATTTTTAAACTAATGAAAAATGAAGTAATGTCCTCTAGGCAACTCATTGAGTCTGAAAGACTCTTTTGAGTCTTTGTATTCGAGGTTTCTTTCTCATCACATTTATGGAGTTTTTCCTTGCCTGCTAAATTAGAACTGTGAGCCTAGATATTTGTAACATTGCTTTGAGACAGTGCTCTGTTAAATAAATTCGACTTGACTAATATTTTGAGCTTTCAGTGTGTGTATCAGTTACCCTCAAAGTACCCGGGTTGATAGTGGGCATATAGTTTATTCTGCTAATAAAACTAGTCAGAGAGGAACATGAGGAATACTTTCCTCTGGTTTGTTTTGGCTAACACATGCAGTTCCAGACGGAACCATGTTTACAGGATGTATTTGTTGTTGGGGAGGAATTTCTCCTGGCTGCAACTCTATTTTGACCTGCTAATTTATCTAGCCAAAATACACTTGCAGAGTCACCATCCATTTTAACATAAAGGAAACCTGTGGAAATGGAGTCACTCTTGGACATTTTACTTCTCTCTCAGTTGATTATTTGTGAAAAGTGACATTGACAATACAGCTCACAATATTTGTGCCTCTTTTACATCAACCTTCACACTGTTAGTATTTGTAAAGTAATTAAGCTATATATCTGTGTGCAATAGGGCTTGCTGACTAATTTTAATACTTCAACAACAATATTTTCTATTATTTTCATGTTATCTTGTTCACTGTGAATTCTCTGACAGAGTTCAGTATATGCAACTGTAACAGCATACTTAGGTGAGGTAATATTATGAAAGAAAAGTGTTTATATAGAAATAAATACAAAGTACCAAGAAAAGTGGGACATGGCAGGACAAACCTGCACTACCGGGCACAATAGAGAATTGATATTCTCTTGTTGTTTTTGTGCTGGTCAATGCAAAATACTGTTTGGATTTGTCTAGCCAGTGCAGTTATGACAAAGGCAAGTGATGGCGAGACGCAAGTCACGTATACACAACCTTTGTCTCTGTTTGCACCTCCACTAACACTGCGTGTCTCCTTGTGATCTCTGTCTCTTCACAGAGGAGGTAGGAGTCTCAACTCTGTCTTACTATTCTGGGATGGTGTACTGTTTTTCTTTTCTTGCTTCCAGTAGGATGTGCGTAAAAACAGCCTTCTTCCAGGCTGACTAAAAATAGCCCTATTTTTATCACAGGATTAAAACAATTCCCCCTTTTCAGATCAGGGCCGAATGGAATGCTATAATAAAGTCTAATGTATGAGACCACCTTTGTTGAGGCCAAGAAAACAAATTATCTAAATCAAATCAAACTCAAGGTTAATTGGAGTGGAGTTTAAAATATTGCGTCTGAATACGGTACTTTAGTTGGTTTGTTTATGTATGCTGTCACAGTTATCATGTAGTTTACACTAGCCTACATTTAGCCTTACTACTACTACTTATTACTAGCCTTGGCTTTTCATGTTGCTCTGATTTACTCTCATTCTAGTGTTAGCATTTGTAACAGTGATATCTGTTTAAAAAAACAGACAGATACAGACACATGCTTCTGGGCTTTCTACGCTAAAACCTTTGGTGGACCTGTAACAATACCCATCCATCCATTATCTTCCACCTAATCCTCAAAGGGTCACGGGCCAGCCCACCAGGCAACTCTGGTTGCAAGGGCAGAAACAACCCTAGATGGCGCGCCAATCCATCATAGAGCACATGCACACAGTCACACCCTAAGGGTCACTTTAGAGACATCAACTAACCTAACACACATGTCTCTGGACTGTTGAAGTACCCGGAGTAAACTAACACAGACAGGCGAGGACTTGCAGACGAAACACAGAAAGGACCCAGGCCGCTCCACCCTGGGATTAAACCCAGGACCTTCTTGATATGAGGCAGTGGTGCTACCCACCATGCCACGGTGCTGCCCACAATTCCCTTGTTTGTCCAATAAATGGTATTATGTTTGACTTTTAATTTGTGGTTGGGTTTTAATGTTTCAAATTTATCGTCTTACTTTGTTCGTAAGACCAGTAGTCCAACATGGTGGCTCTTTACCTAAAGAGTTGGTGGGACTGTCTGGTGGGGACTGACTGGTAAGGGGTGTTGCCTCTTAATGTCATGTAACAATAAAGCACAATTCAAAAGAGCTCTTAGAAGCATGTGATTCCTGAAACCAAAATCTTTTAGCTGACTGACAGAAAACATTTCATTCTTATGTATGACTTTAGTACACTAAAAGTCATTAGATTTGTTGTTTTATTATTGGTATATTGACATATAACAAAACATATGTCGACACTTTGACCCAAAATAAAAAAAAAAAACTTTTCCTATGATGTTAGTTCTAATATTTGTGAGCTATAGCATATTTTAGCGTTTTTACCTTGCTTTCCTCCCTGAAAATAGTGATTCCTTGGCAGCTAACTTTTGAAAATAACCATTCCACTTTTGAATACAGTATTCACTTCTAATCTGAATACCATCCAGTGTTCCACAGGAAAGAAGCCCATTTGTTTCCTATGGTAGACCACTACTCAGTGATGGGCAACATTTCCTGTCCATTATTCAATGGCATTTCCTGTCTCTGCCAGGTAATGCTGGAAATTTACTGGAAGACAAGCTGCACTATTCCTGCATGGTACATAAGCTGTTTTTCATAGGTGGAGACATAGGTCATTCAGATGAATCTCTACTTACATTCATTTAATTGAAAACAAAATGTCCTACTTTCAGCTAAAGAAAAAGATTTAAACCTTCACCTTCTACTATCAGCTCAGCCCGTGTCGAGTCACAACTTAATTTGTTGCAGGCTGTGCATGTGTAAAGACCACTGTCTTCCTTTTTTACTCTCAGGATGGTCAGAACACGATTAGAATCCGTCAGAATAACACCTAAAAACAAACAATCCACATGAAACCATATATACAGCATAATGCATTTATAACAGATATGATTAAATAAAGCAATGACTAAATAAAGTAAAACAATGTAAAAATTAAGCAACAATACTGCAAGTTTTTACTTAAGAACTTTGGTTGTGTTTAAGTTTATATTCCACCATGCATGTTTATATTTTGGTTCTACAGTGTGTGTGATCATAAATGTGTGCTTGTAACTGAAGAACCATGGTGTTATGTACTTCCTGGCAGCTTCTTAGTGGTTCCTATGTTTAGGTTTCAGATGCTGCATAGATTCAATAAAAGCAAACCGTGACTTACCAGATCCCTGAATGACAGTTTGATTATTTTTGGTCCAGGTAATGTTGGGGGTCGGTGTGCCCCTTGCTTCACACACCATCATGGTCGAATCACTAACGTTTACTTTCTTATCACTCATGTTGTTGACAATCCATGTTGCTTCCAAAGCTAAGGTGAAAATTAAGGGGAGAAAATGAAACCACACAACTGTGCACTCTGACTTCATTGTAATCAAGCCTCGTTGTTTTATTCTACTAATACGGCTGGTCACGTTGTACACAATTCATCTCAGTTACATTGACATTGACAAAAAGGCAAACAAAGTATGAAAAGATACAGATAGACTACAGGCTATTATAATAGAACTACAAAGCACTCAAATATGGTTAACAGAAGTAATATGATGGACAGTGAAACCCTGGAATCTGAATGCCTCAAACAATCAAGGCACGCAAACATTTCAGACATCAAAGGGACTGTTTGAAAGTGTTTTTGCCCCAAGACATGGAACAAGAATTCTTTATAAATATTAATATTGAAAGATCCCCTAATTTTTGTTAGCAATGTATAACAGCTTGCGGGTGAAATTTTTAGACACACCACTGTCCCAGTTATAAGACATGCTTGAACTGTGTTCAGCTCACTTTTAAAATTTCACTTTATATTCACTTGCTTCATATCTGTATTGGTTTAATGCATTATATTACATACATTTGCATTATGCATGCTTTTAGTCATTAACCACATACAAAACTAAATACATGTGGGGTTTGGGAATGGATTATTTTACATTACTTTTACATTACATTACTTTTACATCAAGGAAATCCTTGAGCAAATTTTAATTCAAACAGCTTTCTGGACCTAATTATTTTAATATTGTTGTATTAGAAAATGAATGAAAAACTGATTGTATGCATGTTTTATGTACCACTATTTAACAAATGTTCACTGAAAAAGAATTGCTATAATATTACAAGCACAGGCCTAATTAGGGTCACCTAACTAGCCTAATCTTCCCCCTTCCTTCCTCTAATCGTTTTAACGTAGGAAACCTGCATCAACACTTCAGTTCCACATTTCTTACCTCTGAGATGCAGGTAATGCAGAAGGCAGGTTTTTTCACTGCTGTCTGCGTTCTCCACACGGCATGCATACAAGCCCTGATCCTGCTTGCTTGCCTTGGGTAAGGATAGGTCCAGGGTGGCATTGGTGCCCTGCACACCTAAGGTGGTGGCATTGGACTGAGAGAGTGGGGCAAGCACTAGGCTGGTACAAGGTACTGCAGAGGGCAACTCATGTGGATTAGACACATTCAACACCCGGTACCAGCTCAGACTGGAGTAGAGCATGCGATCAACTACACAACGTAGCATCACATCCTCCTGCTCTATGGGACTACTAGAAGGGAAAACACTCAGGTTGAGGAAACCTGAAGAGAAGACAAAATGAAGAGAGATTATACAACATTTTGCTCACTTGCAGTTTAATACAATAAAGTCAGAGAACAAACTGAAATGGAATATATTTATGTCAGTTCAAATGCAATACCACTAGTTATTTTCTGAATTTAACAGATTTTGTTGTATTCCAGTTTAATCTGGCCACGGTTGTGGGGGATTTGGAGCTTATTGGCTCAGATGTACACTGGATAAGATGGCAGTTCATTTCAGAGCTTAGGGATCAATGCTGCAAGCTGTTTGACTCCTTTCCCCCAGACGCAGTGATCATGCCTCTGTGCGAACACCAGGAGTGGAAACCAAGTCACCACTAGGCTGGGATAATTAGCTGCTCTTATGCCAGCCACATGCCCAGTTTAAAAAGAAGTATTGCATGTGCAAATTGTTACTCATTCTGTCAATAACTAATTAGTAATACCCCTTTTAACAGAAATCACAAGCTTCAAACATTTATTTTCATCTGCATTCAGTAGTATTTGCTTGCTTTTCGATACTGTTGATATTTAGCAGATTTGATCCTTCCCTTTGTACTCATGCTATTTTCAGTGCCAATGGCTGACACACAAACACAATGTGTAATAAAAACTTGAAACGTTTCTTCAATTTTTTTATATTGATTTCCCCTTTATTTAAAATGTTCCTCTTTATTGGACTTAAATATTTTATTTACCTGATTATGAAACAGGATTCCAAACAACCTCTGGCCTAGGTTCTGGGTTAAGTGTTATATTGCATGCTTCATGCATGTTGTTGACTTTTCAGTTCATGACCTTGTGATGAGGTAAAGGTTTTTCCCATCACCACTGTATGTTTGTAAAGGCAAAATGGGTGCTTATGTGATCCAATTTACCTGTTGTTCCTTGGGTAGTAGGTTTGTTAAAGGGAGGCAGCACAGACTAAGCTCGTAGGGCCCACAGCCAGCTCATGGGAGGGGGGTGTCAGGGTTCATGTAATTAGAGTGTAGGAGTGATGGATGTGCGCATTAAATATGAAATACTGGTTGTTTTATTTGTGGTATGAGGAAATTGTAAATGTGTTAATGTTTGTTGGCATTTTTGTTGAGAAAGTGCAGGAGGGTCACACTTGGAAGGAATGGTTCAAGGGTGGAGCCTATCCTATATGATGCGATGGAGATGTAAGGGTTCACCTCATGCTGAGAGGGAGCAGAGGGAGTGAAAGCCACTCTAAACCCTTTTTTGGTAAACTAATATTTGAAGTACGGGTAGACTTTTATTCATTTTCTTTTTGTTAATAAAATTTTGTACATCTTTGGTACCTGATCCTCTGTAGCCCTGCTATTTTCCCTCATTAATGGTTTTTTTCTTACTCCATTATGGTTGGTCGAGGAAGCATTGTCACACACCTGTTAGTATGTAACTACTGCAACTTCTGTTACCAGTGATTTGTGAATATAACTACTCCCAGTTTCACAATGCCCCAGTTTACAATATTTCATTTTACTATGGGAATCCAAAGATAAACATTAATACACATTCAGCAGTGTACTCTGATTTTTTTTTTTTTTCCCCTGCGCAAGTGATATGCAGCACGAGACTCCTATCCTGTGTAGACGAGGGAACTTGTCAGCACATGATGTAGGGAGTCACATGGCAGGAGAGATGAACGCTGGGATATGTAGTGAGAAAAACTTGTGTAAGTTTGTATAATGGAAGGCTACGCTGTGATATATACAGTATATACTGTACTGTGACAATAACGATAGGAGAATGGAGAACGTATATGAAATTTGTCAACATGTGAAATAGAGTTATCACTTACGTGTCACTTGAAACACAATGACTCTGTCGTTCACGCCTACTTTGTTGGAAGCAATGCATCTAAAAAGAGCATGAGCCACAGCTTTCTGAATCTTCAGTGTGCTCACAGTCTGTAGGAGAAACACACCAGAAATGATACAATACATAAATGACAACCTTTAGTGTACAAAAATACACAACAGGAAGACTGTTATTTTACATATAAATTGTATTTGTAGAAACTACTTGTCATTACCTTTAGTGAACTGTCAATAAAGGTGGTGGGTTGGCCAATTTGGTTCCTCCCCGTGTTGTTTGAAATCTCCCTCCAATTTCCCTCACACTTTGTGTTCTGGTATGACCTGGGCCTTCAACGAGACACAATGACGCTCTTCCAGAGTTAAGCATGTACACAACACTACAACTGTATTCAGAAATACACGTATACCACAATATCAGACTCTATTATTATATCCTAGGTAGTTATGTGGTAATTCTATATTGTCATAGTTGAACATATTATACAATACATATGTTTATTAATATAATAAAATATTAAATATATTGTTATTGTTTAATTGTTATTAATTTAAAAATTATATTAAACATTATAGAATAATCTCGCTAATGGGAGCGTTAATGTATGCGCCAAACACAATGGAACTGTGGCCTAAGACTTTTGCCACAGGCTTTTTTTCAAGTGCAAAAGTTTGAACCTCTGTCTAAGTGAGACTACATCAGTTATAAGGTAAATATGGTAAATAAGATATTATATATATAACTTATGTACTTATGTGTGTACTTATGTTATGTATATAACTTTAGTGATTAAAATTTGAAGAAATATATATTAGGTTTATTCATTGTATAGGTTCTGTTCTCTTTATTTCACTCGGAACATCAACACACTGTATATACATAATCTAAGGTGGCCAAGCTTTTCAATAGCACTTTAAGAAACAAATAATAAATAGATAGATAACACTGAATAGACAGACTTGGTTATTTATGTGTCCAATATGTAATTTACTTCATGTACATATAAAAATATGACAGGAAACATCAGTAAACAGTATGGGCAGACTTGCCATTATCATATCATGTACAAAGCAGAAGGACATGGTATGACATGGTAAGACAGAAAATGTTACTTTCTTATGAAAACAACGCATTACACAACATAAATCACTGTAGACACAGCTAATGTGACGTTGTTTGATCAAGGGCAAAAGGATGTTGAACATTTATAGGAATTTGTTTTTAGAACAACAGGAAGTTGTGATGAGGGGAGCGGAAACAGCCAAAGGTGAAGACTGAAGATAAGGCCGTCGTGATATGTCCAACCAAAAACGTCCAGGACTCAGTCACGACATCACTAAAAATTTAAGTTCTAAACAGTATTTCAATAGCTCTGAATTAAATTTTGATTTAATTGTACATGTGGATTTAGTGGCGGTACATTTACAGAGAGAATCAAAATCATAGCTATGAGACAAGAATTAAAGGCATTTAAGTAAAAACGTGGAAGCAGTTCAGGTTTGGAAACATTTAGTATAAGACTGCTTCTGCTACTCTAACAATTCTATTACATGAATGATAACATCCACCACAATCCAAGCTATATTTTTTGAATCACTGCACGGATTCATTGTGTCGCGTCTGAATCACATCCTCTTATCAGCTAGGAACTGGAGTTCATGCTCATTGTCTTCTGTGTCTGTTTTTCATTCGAACCCCTTGTCACTCAACTTAACATTCAGCACCCTTTAACCTTCAAACAATCACCAAGCCATGGCTTTGTGTAGCAAGATCCATAACACACACTCACATAAACATGTTCACACCAGTAAAGAATAACACCTGCTGCTATTCATACACACAATCACTTCAAAATTAATCTGAACTATAAAAATCCAAACAGCTACGAAAACTGCAATTGTTTCAACATAAACAGAACAGAACATGAACACGAAGGCCATAAAGTGACACAATGAGCAATTGTGGTGTCCAGTCAAATAAAATACAAACAAAACCAGAGCTTTAACTGCATTTGTTGTGTTGGTCTATAAACACATCCAGGTGCAAAGTTAAGAGGAAAGTCGGAGGAAATAGTACACACGCAACTGAAGGCAAGAAATTATTACTTCAGATTTTAAAGTGGTACAGTACCAAAGAATGTTTTCACAATGGCTTTAGTTTATTTGACATGAGAAAACTGATATTTATGTTAGAATTTGCCATGATTTATAGCAAAGTTATTTGTTTGAACTGATTTGGGTGTTGACCTTTGCTCGTGACAACTTTGCTTGATATTAAGTATTTTTAAATGCATGATGTTGTTATACCACACATTTGTGTAATATTTATATTATATGTATATTATATTTATCATATTAATTTTTTATATATATTATATTATATTATATTATATTATATTATATTATATTTATAGTTAATAGAGTCACTAGAACATTCACATCACATTTACATCTACAATTAATAGAATTCACTTAATTTTACACCAGTTGCCAGAACCCACCATCACATGGTCCAAATTCCAAACTTGGAACCCTCACTCCATAATACTCGTTTTCACTGATCTTAATTCCATCTTGTTCCCTTTCAGAAAAAAAAACAGTAGTTTCTTGGCTGCTACCCTTCTGAAAACATACCTTATCAAGCTGTGGAAGGGATTACTTGGCATCTTGATGACGCTGTCATATCCTGCTAGTGTAAGTGTAAGGGGAAGTCACACTTAATACTTACCACTGCAGCCTACAGAAGCTGTTTTTCAAATTTTGTCTGGTCGTTTTTTTTTTTATAACAGCATAGAAATGTTCTGTATTTTTTTAAATTCTAATAAAGAGACTGAGAATTAATTATATATGGTGATTGTACTATTGGTAAAACTTGATCACTGTGGCCTAAGACTTTCAAAGCACTTTGTTGATGCTGATTGCTAGCTTTAAGGAGAAATTAATATGATTTGTGGGGATTTTTGTTTGTTTGTTTGTTTTTTTGTGTGAAAATGACTTGTAAAGTGTCCTTGGGTACTAGAAAGGCACTATATAAATATAACTTATTATTATTATTAATGCAGTGATTAATACAATGCATAAATGGATTATGTGTGCACTAGTAAGAAAATATGAGTAGGACAAACAAGTAGCAGCAAGTAAAGTAGAACGTTGCAAAGCATCTATTGTAACTCGTATACAAATTCATATTAATCCGTTTGAAGGTCCAACTATGGACATGGAGACTTACTGAAATCTAGATGGACAGTCCTCACTGGGCATCCACTGCCACTGGATAGAGACAGGACTGGAGCCTCCAGATGCAGTGCAAGTCAGAGTGGGACTGCTGCCAAACATGTGAACATTTCGATCCATGGGTACCTCCTTCTCAAAGATCTTAGGGGGAGCTGATAATGAAACAAATATATTAAATAACGTGAGAGGTACAACTGATACAATCTTACAATTCAAGTTATGGTGGATTAAGGGCCTTGCTCAATAGTGGCAACTGGGCAGGGGTGGAATTTTAACCCAGGACCTTGTGGTCCATAGTTAGTACCTTAACCACTGGGTCATCACAATCCCATGTCCTGACTAAATAGTGAAAAGAGGTCAAAAAAGGAAATGAGAGGAGAAGAGATAAGACGTACCATTGACCAGCAATTGAAATGTCCGTCGTTGCACTTCTCTGGTGATCTTATTGGTCATTACCACAGTGTAATTCCCAGCATCCTTTTCTGTGACTTCATATATAGTAAGCGAGTCTCTGGATGGCTTCATTCTATACTCTTCATTAGAAATGAATTGGTCATTTTTAAACCTGGAGGAACAAAACAGAGAGCCTAATATATCTATGGTTCGAATAACTTTAGAAGATATTATATAAGCTTTTTATAGGTCTAATTAACAAACTAAGGAAAACAATAAGTCCATGCTTAGTTGTTCTTTAGAATTTGCTGACATAATTCCTAAATCATCGCTCCCTCAATGATGGCAATTCATTCTGGCCCAGATGCAGCAAAATAGGCCCAAACCATGATACTGCCACTACCATGTTTCACAGATGGGACAAGGTTCTTTCTGCAGACATAAAGCTTCTCATCTAAACTATAAAGTTCTGTCTGACTCTTATCCATCCACAAGATGCTTTTGCATGTGCCTTTTGGATTGTCCATGTGCCACATGATGGGCAGCAATGTTTTGTTTTCAACAGCAATGGCTTTCTTCTTGCAAACCTACCATGCGCACCATAGTTACATTACATTACATTTTCAGCATTTAGCAGAAATTTAGTTACTCAGGGTTATTCAGTATGTCAGTGTGAGAGGGGTTTTTCTTGGAAGTTAAACTGGGTTCCTTTGTGATCTTGCAGACTATTACACCTCTCACTGGTGGAATGATTTTTTCTGGTTGACTCAGTAACAGTAGTCTTGATTTTCTCAATCTGTCTGACTGTAGATTTATATATATACTCATGGTATATAACATTTTGTAAGCTTTTTCAGTTGAGCAGCATTTTTCTGATGCCCTTAAATAGCTTTTGCTCATAGCGTGTTGTGAAGAGTCTGGCAGATGCCTTTTCTTTAAAAACAAGTGCCCAATCACTTTCATCCTTTTATCCTTTAATCTCACTAAAATCATCAGGGTCTAATGTGAATTTTAATTGAACTATCTGTACTATGCAGCCCGAACTAAGTTGTTGTTAAACAAACGAATATGTTGACATCTCATATGTAAAAAATTAATACATACTAAATGTATTCTTGTGACTTACCACTTCACATTAGGTTCTGGATAAGCAAAATACTTGACTGGTATCTTTGCTTCTCGTTGCCCTATGTTAACATCCACAGTTTGCACCCATTGATCATTGATCACTATAAATGGTTTCTCTGCAATGACAAAATTATTAAAATATTTTAGTCAACTGGCAATAAACTGACTGATATGTTTACAAATCACAGCTTATAAAATAAAGCTACACTATAAATGTAAATGTCCACTGCATTTGGTCATAATTAGATTGTTTTAGAAGGAGTGTAAAAAACAATATGCCCTGCATATCAATGAAGGTTTAGTTTATGACTGTAAAATTCTGTTGGCTGGATTTTGGTCCTTTACTCTAAGGACATAAAATGAAGCAGGATTCCTGTCTCTGCTGTGAAATCAAATTAACAACAGTCTCTTTGGTGTACATTCTTATGTTATGTGTCAAAGTGAATGTAGATGTCTTGTGATGTTAAAGTCAACCAGCTAAACAGATCTGGTTAGCTAGCCACCTTCAAATTATCCATATAATTTAAATAAAAAAGCTGCTTCCAGAATTTCCTTTTTTGTTCCTCCAACATTTAATTAGATATTTTGTTTAAAATGTTAAACATGACATTGTTTTTGTCATTTTGTAGGAAATGTCCTTAAAACATGTTTAAAGTATTTGTTGAGCAGTTCAGTTAGCAAACAATGGTAACTACATGGTAACATATAGTTTCCATCAATCCTTAATCCTTAATATCCCAAAAGTATATTGGTCATGTATATTCTTAAAACTGAAAAAAGTAATTAGAATAAATTTATCATTTCAATTATTCAAATAAATGAATACAGTAATGTAAGTTTAGTTAATGCTACGAATAACATACCGTATCTCATAGCGACTGCTTCAATGTTCAAATATATTTAATATATTTAAATTAGAGCAGAATGTGTACCAGAACTGTACCAGGAAACAAAGCATGTCCTACCTGTACATGATTGTTCAGTTATCATCTACAGATGTTATATGTATATAATGTAATGAGATGAGAAATTGTAATGGATTCTGAGACTGTATTTCTATGATCGAGTATGAGGGCATCCACAAGTTACATTTAAATCATGGGTATTAGTGTGGAGCCACTTTCTCAATCAAGCCAAATTACTGAATAACTGAATTTTGTTTAAAGGATAGTAGGCAGTCTTCTAAAGTTAGAAGGTTAAAGAATCCAGGAAAAGCTTGCTTTATATACAAGCTAGTGTTGATGAAATAGCAGTGCTGACTAATTAGAAGGGGATTCCACAAACTTTTGGCTATTTAATGTATATACAGTATAACACACACACTGCATGACAAAAAGCTTAAACCTAAAATCTGCAAAATAGTCACTTAACAGACTGCAACTTTAAGCTAGCAAAATTGTGTGAAGTGTATGATTACTCATCAGTGATTCATTACATACCATAGACTATAAGTGATGCTCGGCTACTTTTGATCATCTGACCGCTGGACGCAATGCACGTATATTCCCCCGTATCATTGACTGTCACGTTGTCCATAATTAAGAAGTTTGTCAGTTCCAGGGAGTTCCACAGCTTCTTCTTGTAGGACTTAGTCTCATAGCGTGGTCTAATGGGATTGTTGGGGTCTCTCTGATAGCACAGGAAAGATCAGAGTTAAACTCCTTGGAGGCTATGACAAAACTGACAACAGAACAGACTCAAACAAAATCAGCTGGTATAGGATTTTCATATCCTACTCAAGATTACTCCCACAAATTATTTAATACACATATTTAATGTCACAATTCACTCACAAAACACTTCTGCAATAGTTCAGAAAGCTATTTGTTTACCCAGTTTGTTATACAGCTTAACACATGTGGTT
>JAUZST010057061.1:0-23814 GCA_034779995.1 Parotocinclus haroldoi | reverse complement strand
CACACACACACACACACACACACACACACACACACACACACACACACACACACACACACACACACACAGACACACACGCACACACATACATATCCTTCCGTGTGTCAGGTCAGTCCTGATAAAGCTCATTTTAAGCATGTCTATACTCTTTCTTTTTTATAATCAGTAATTTTTATGCATATATGTGTCATTTTATTTCACAGTATCTGTTACCATTTGAGTAGATATATATTGCTTTAGCAATGGTATAATAAAATACATAAGTATTTCTCGCTCTCTTTATTAGAATACAACCAAAAAATGCAGGAAATTGGTATGCAGTTTTAAAAGCTATACTGTTTTTAGTATTTACTGTGTCCTGCAATTACACTTGAGCAATAAGAGCATCTGAAAGCTTCAACAGGATGTTGAATTGATCCTTTTACAGTTTGAAGAAGCTTGATTAGCAATGGCAGGGTAGCAGTCAATAAATACATTTTTTGGAAGGGGAACGGGGGTACAGCTATGGTGTGACAAATCCAAGTTTGAATTTGTTAACAATATATTATATATAGTCACAGAACAAACAAAACCAGCAAATCTAATGATGACCAAAGACTTTTACACAGTATTGTACATCTCTAAAATCATTGGGTCTCACAGTAAAGATGGACTGAGAAAAATAGATTTAAAACTTTACAAATTACAGCAATTAAATAATTATTTCCACTGTCTAACTTTTTTTCCTCCATATTTACTCTGTCAAATACTTCAGTTTCACATTATCCCACAACTGCATGCATGACCCGTCCCCTTAGGATAGAGGATTGTAGGACAACAAATGCTTCTGTACAAATGTGAAATCATTTAACAAGTCTTCATATCTTCATAGTATTATCTCCCATAAAGTACACAGAGCAAATAATCTTCACTTAATTTAGGATTACCAACTTTCTTATGAACTTCTTGTAGCTTTAAAAAGGGTTTCATAACAATTTTATTTATTTATTTATTTAACAATTTGTATTTTTATACAGATTAAATATAATATAAGGTTAAGGTTAATATAAGGTTAAGGTTAATATAAAGATTATAAGGGTGGTGGGATAGTCTTTGATCCATCCTCCAATATAGTAGGTGGCAGAAATGCAACTAAAAGTTGCCAACAGCCATTAAAAAACAAAAGCATGTATGCTGTCTTAACCTTTGCCAACATCATTTTGGTCTGCAATGATTGTCCTCGAACTTGCAACTTGAAGAGTTTGAAAAGTGTTATTGCATCATACATATTTATTTTTATTGTGTTGTGTTTTTGCAGATAAAGTGGAAATCATCCTATAAAAACTTTCTCAGTTTTCAGACTTCATTATCTACATAATTATCATCATGACTTCATTATCATACACAACTACATACAGAAGAAAGTTGTTTCACAAGGTAACTGTACTTTTAAAATTTTTTACAATATCTTCTAGCACAATGTGTGCTGCACTCTGCCGTCAAATGAGGAAAGCGAGGAAGAGAATGAAATGGAATTTGATAATAAGGAACAAGGAACTGGTGACAGTGAAGATGAAAATTGCCAACATGCAGAACAAGAAAGTTCCGCAAATGGAACATGGGAAAAATAAAATGCAGGTAAATTCACATTTAGGACCAATATTTATCTTGTTGTAATGCACTTTGTTTATTTTTTCAGTTTGGTTGATTTTTGTTTTTCAGAAACAAGATGAGCTTCTTTTTCCTGGCGCCTTAATCACAAAAGGATCAAGTATGGTCCTGCTTATGTCATATGTACTTCGGCATAAATTGACCGGTGAGGCTCTTCAAGATTTACTCACACTTTTTAATCAACACATTCCTGGATTGGTGCCAGGAACCTCATTTTTGTTTCATAAAGAAGAATGGTGACTTGGAGAATGTCTGCCCCATTTTTACTGTAATGACTGTGAAAGCTATCTGGGACCTAGTGACAATGCACCAAAGTTCTGTTTGTCTTGTAAAGTGGAAATAGTCTTGGAATAGAACTTGAAGCATGGATCTTTCTTTCTCGTAATGAGTCTTACCAAGCAAATTGTTGAGGTTTCATGAAAAAAATTATTTCAGATATACAGTGCGGGGGAAGCATATCAACAACTGAAAAAGTGGACAAATGGGATCTGATGATGTTTCCATATTATGGAATTGTGATGGCATACCTGTTTTTAAAAGTAACAATATTCAAGTTTGGCCAATTCAGTGTCAAATCATAGAACTGCCACGTAAAGATAGACAGTAAAACATATGCATACCATGCTTGTGGTTTGAAAACAGTAAGCCAAACATGTTGACATTTTAAGTGCTTTTGTGTCTCAGCTTAAAGAACTTGAAGAGGTTGGACTCGCTTGGAGGGACAACAAAAATGTAGTTCATAAATGTAAAGTTCACGCACTTGTCTGCTCCTCTGATTCAATAGCCTGACCGCTTTTGAGAAATACAAAACAGTTTAATGGCTAATATGGATGCGACTTTTGCCTCCACCAGGCAGTGGACCGTATGTCTGGCCAAGGTCTGAACCAGCAGAAAGCCATTTTCATCATACAAATGGAAGAAACTCCTGATCTTCCTGTAATGGGTGTGAAAGGACCCTCCCCACTGATGGAACTAAAGAGCATGAACATGATCACGTTTTTCATTCTGGAGTATCAACTCAGTGTCTGTCTGGGTGTCACTAAACAGATCACAGCTTTATGGTTAGACAGCAAGCATCATAATCAAGACTGGTACATAGGCTTTAAGGTCAGTGACATTGGTATGGCTTTTTGGTATCATACCACCTGTTGAGGTCATAAGAGTACCAAGATTGATAAAAGAATGAAAATTCTGGAAAGCATCTGAATGGAGATCATTTCTGTTGTTTTATGCTCTACCTGTTTTTAATGGCATTTTAAGACAAAGTACTGTAATCATCTCATGTTACTAGTTTTTGCTATGCACACTCTTCTTCAGGGTGTCGTGTCAGTTAAGGCTATTGATGTGGCAGAACAGGCTTTGCGAAAGTTTGTTTGATTTTTATAGACTTTATTAAGTCTATTGTTTCTTTTAATGTTCATTTGTTAATGCATTAAGCTGCCAGTGTCCGTAACTGAGGACCTCTGTGGGCAACATCTACATTTCCATTTGAGTCTTTTAATAGAACATTACTCAGCTTTTTCAATAGGACAACACATGTTCCATTTCAGATTGTAAAGCGGTTCCTAAGGTGGAGAGCTCTTTCAGTTAAAGCAAATACTGTAATGTCAAATGCTGGTGACAATGTAAAAGATTTTGCAAACTACAGGGTAGTTATCGTTTTGAAAAAATATCAAATGAGTTTCTAAACGGTGTCAGAGGATTTGGTCGCCTCAAACGACAAAGCACGTCTGTGTTACAGAGAATGGCAATTGAACATTTTACCGGTCTGAAAATTTATTCTGGTTTTTGTATCATTCAGGTAATAATGCAACTCTTAACAAAATAAATAACTCAGTTGTTGATCTGAGTGATGGAAGATATTGTGAAATATTAACACCGATAGATTTTACATCGGAAAATGTATTGCCCTGTAAAAACAGCTTCTGTTTTAGTTAAAGAACTGATCATAAACCGATCAGAAACCGTTCATATCTGGAGAGATGTACAGCTGAACATATCTTGTACATGTATTACTGAAGTGTTAAGGACCAGTAATGTATTTGCTGTGGATCCTCTGTCACTAAAACGTAAATGTGTGATGTTTGGAGCCATGAACAAATTATTTGTTATTCCTCTGCCAAACAACATTGAAAGAGATTAAATGTGAGGAAATGGAAAGTGTCCCCTATTTTTTTTTTTTACAGTAATTGCATTATGAGTTTATTTTAATCAGTTTATTTTGCCCTTAGATAGATAATGGATGTATTTTGCAATTTTAACAAAATAGTAGCAGATTATTAACACACGTAAGGCATATGTTGATAGTATGAAATATGTACACCACTGAAAGTGGTTCATTCAAAATATAACTACACTTTTACACAAAGTGCTCAGAAGTGTTTCTGAAAGATAAATATTAAAAATAAGCTTTAAAAACTAAACACAAAATATATTTGCAATACTATATAAAGTACAATTTCAGAAAAGTGTTGTTTGAATAAATGTAATGTAATAAATTGTAATATAGTTTTAAAATATGTATTACAAATGTACATTTTTACAAATAAGTGTATTTAAAAAAAAAGTTTATACAAAATATGGTTTTAGTAATATATTTAATTCAAATGTAAAGTATATTTTACCAAAAATATATTTTTTATAAAGTGTTCCAAAATGTATTTTAAAACAAAATAAATTTTTATAAAGTGTAACAAAATATATTTTAAAACAATATATTCAAAGCACATTTTTAAAAATATATTTTTTAAATTTTGAATATAATCTTAATAAGTACATCTAATTGAAAATATATTAAAAATGTAATTTCCAAAAATTAAGCATATTCAAATTATACTTAAGTAGATTTTTTTTTCACACAGGAATGTCAACAGTCTAATGAAAGTAATATGAAACAGTAATATGAAACTGAATGTGTTTTAAAGCATTATCCTGATAGATAATCCCTTGATGACCTGGCTGTAGTTTCTTGGCAGAAAACAGATTTATGTTTAAAACTCATTGTAGCTCAGTGACAGGTAGGTATCCTAACAAAGTTACCAGCTCATGCATCTCAGATCCATCAACTTACAAATTAATAAGGCTCTGTTTTGGTTGACTGCTCAGTGGTATCTGAATTCTAAAGTTACAGAAGAAATAAAAGCAAATAATAAATAATTCTATGCATTTATGAACGCTAATAAATCAGACTGCTTTGGTATAAACTAGTCGAATCTCATTATTGGATAGTATCATAAAACACAAGGTGCATATAATAAGTCTACAGGTAATTAAGGATAAAAAGGGACTGTGATGGCCTAGTGGTTAAGGTACTGGGCTATGGACCAGAGGGCCAGGGTTTAAATCCCACCTCTGCCACAGTTGGGTCCAGTTGCTCTGGATAACGGCATCTGCTAAATGACAGAAATGTAAACGTAATTTCATGATTGGATATCGAATTGAAATTAGACTTTTAAGTTCAAAGGTTCAGATTAATGTATTTAATACTTGTCAGACGTCAGATGTTTACTTGAAGTTAGAACTAAATAAAAAAAAATGAGCAGAGAGAAATGAATACTGAAATATTTATTTCTGCGAGAAGCAAGTGAATAACAGTAAATTGCCACATAAACATGACTGAACTGTGTAGAATTAACATCAGAATCTGCTTCGTAACAGAATCTCATACTAGCCTTCCTGTTCCAGTAAAAATATACAATCTTTGACTAAAAAGTATGAAAATAAACGAAAAATAAAATTTTAAGGTAATTTATATTGAATTGATACATTTAACTCGATACAGCAAATAAATACCAAAACCTGAGAGGGCACGTAAGAGTCATAAGATCAAATAAATACATAAGCATAAATAAATAACGCAAATTACTTTTGAAGCTAAAATACGAGCGCCATAGTCAAAGCTAATCCGGGGGAAACTGGCAAAGATGGCTTAATCTTAAAGATTGCAAATGAGCACATTCATAATTGTGTTCTTTATAGGACATACAAGACCACACTCACACACCAACACATTCAGGATTTAAAGGCCATTCATCTAATTCTAGGTTTTCGTTTCACATTCTTCAGTGCATGATGCGTTTAATACATTGACTGATGCTGGTGGCTTGTATTTCATGGCTTCAAACACAACCAACAAAAATTACCAGACGAATGAGATCTTAAAATACTGTTCATTTGTATTTCACATTACAGTCATCAATCTCCCCTTTTCCTGATTGTTATGTAAACTGTGAGTGGTTATACATTGCTATCTACATTAACATTTCAGCATGGTATACTATATATAATGAAACAGAATGAAAACTAGAATACATGGTGTGTTGTTTTCCTATAAAGAAAAAAATTGTCATATTGGTATAATTGTAATCAGTCTGACAAACGTTTACCATTGTAATTTAGATTTTGTAATTATTCTTCACAAGCCATGCATGGTTTCACTAATCTAAGCTCTACTTTCACAGTAAATAATGAGCAAGAAATGCTTGAAAGAGGTGCAAAAAACACAAACACTGATGAAAACTAATGAATCCACAATATCACAATGAGACAAAGAATTGAGTTATGAATCTATATTGATTTTAGTAGATTTGTAACGTATCTGGAGAAAGCATTTGTACTGTCAAGTATGAATAAGGTAGATTCAATTCCAAAGTTGCTCATAACTCATCTTGCCTGGAGGCTTATGACATATAGAGGAGTAAAACACACACACACACACACACACGCACGTCATCATTCACTATTTGAAACATATGCACCATTAAATCATCCAACGTGTCACATCAATCCACGCAACCATAGCACTCTTATCTATCTACACATTTCTGTCATAGCTGAACACCTCCTCCTACATGCCACCATCCTCTCTGAATTCCTCACTGGGAGTGGCCTGCTTCCTCCTTGGTCTTCTCTTTCAAGGCATTAATGACAGGCAGCCAGGGAGAGGAGAGCTCAGGGAGAGCCTTCTTGGCTGGGTTCAGGTGGGTGATTGCTGTGTACAGGCTTCCCCTTGAGCCTGCATCCTGCTCGGGGTAGTACATCTCAAGAGCAGCCGGGGTGCAGTGCTTGTGCTGGGTTTGGAAAACAAAACAGCAAAAAGATTAGCTTTAAAAAATAAATGTTAAAATGTGCCGAAAATGTGACTCTTATTGCTGGTTCAGAGGAGCTAATGTGTCTAGTTATTAACTACATCTACTCCCTAATAAGATAATGAATTGTCATTTATTGATGGCAAATACACAAAAGAATCACTGACGTGGTAGTAAGTTCATGCTTGGTATAATTTAAACCAGTGGGAATACAATGGTGGTCAATTTTATTATAAATAAAACTACAAAGATGCATTTAAAGCATTTTAAAGATTTTTATCTATATGAATGTGCAACTTTAGTCATAAGACAAAGAAGATATTCCTAAATAAAAATCATTTGAAATACATATCAATACTAATGAGAATGTATTAATCCAATCGTTAACAGCCACCTCATATCCCAGCTCCATTATTTTAAGAAAATCTACTCATATTATACTTATAAAATATGTCATGCATGATGAGGATTGGGCTATAAAGACCTGCGGTGGTGTCCAACAAAGGTGGCAAAAAGAAGTGATTACATTTGGGTGTGCCATAAAGGCCATAGTATGAAGGAAGTAGGAATTTGAAGGAATTTGAATTTGATAGCGCAAGCATATGGTCCTACGAGTCTGAAAACTGGACTACCTGGAGTAAACCCACACAGACACGCTCCACCCTGGGATTAAACCCGGGACCTTCTTGCTGTGAGGCAGCAGTGCTACCCACTGAGCCACCATGCTTCCCACAACACAAAATATAGAGGCGCAAAAACACCACACGTGATTAAAACCACAATAACACAATAAGAACTGAGTTATGAGTTTATCAATCCACTAATGTTGTCATGCTAAATATACAGCATGAATAGAATTTTCTGTCAAATGCCACAATACAATTGGTCCTCCATTTTCATAACTGCAAACTGAAAATAATCTAAAAAAGAGAAGTAAACCAGATATTTAGAAGCAAAACCCGAATTTGCCACATGAAAACACTACTCTGGATCCATGTTAATAAGCAGGTGTGTAGGCATAACCCAGCTGTACTGTATGCTTACCAAATTCACAGGTCCTTAGCTCTCTAATCATGTAAAGTTTAAGTATTGTTTACCTCAAGTCTCATTTGTTCACATGTACAGACTTATCTCTTGTAATTATCACTAAACATTATAGTACAGCAACTATTTACATTTAGATCCCACTTCTGTCTTGGGTTCGAGCCGCAGGTGGAGTGGTATGGGTCCTTTCTGTGTGTAGTCTGTGTACACAGACGTGTATATATGTAAGATTAGCCTTGAACTAAGCTTTTGTAAGGATATAATCATGTGCCTGCCATTAAATTGTCAATTGAGGTTCATAGTGATGATTAATAAATCAAAAGAAAATCCCAATTCTGCCCAGCTGCCAGATCAGATTTAATTCGCGTAGATGAGTGTAGATGATTAAGTATACAAGATGAAGTGTTTAGTTTATATGCAAATACAACACTATATTTTACAGTATAAAGAACCTCTTGGTGGATTTTGTATGTGCCTGGAGACCTGGAACCAATCAACCCCTTATATTACGTTTTTAAAAACAAATTACACTGAGCTCTAAATCAGTTTGTAGGGACAAATTCAGAACAATATGACACAGCAAGCTGTATCAAAGTCTTTCAAAAGTCTTGTTTTATATTTATGTAATATATTTATATTTAATTTATGCCTGATTTGAAATAACTCACAAGTCAAGGACTATCACAGCCCGAAGCAAAGCTAATTAAAGTGAATCCTGGACATTACTCTAACTGAAAGTATTTAATTTAGATTGGTCAACAAGCCATGTCCTTGAGAGACATCATTCCATCTTAACAAGAGGCAATTTTCCTTGTTTTTGACTCAACGGCACTACGTTGGTGTAGTTTGCTAATGAGAGCTGTGGTGCTGACATCAAAGGATAAGAGGCAGAGGCTCTTATGGATCTTAAATTGCAGTTTAGTCACAGCTAAAAGTAATTAAATACATTTCCATTCTCTCTCAAAGGAACATGCCAATGTTGTGTGGCTAGTTCAGTTAATCACAGCTCTGAGATAGTGCTGGGCTGATATTGTGACTTTAGGGCCAGCATTAGTCATGCATGAGTGCTAAGCTATTGCTTTAACATGAATAGAGGGAAGAGATGGAGTAATTGTTGTGAAAGTGATGAGCTGAAATGTGTTGTTAATGGAGTGCTTGACAATCTGACAGTCTTTTATCACGTAATGGTTCTGATAAGAGTAACAGCGGGCTGCTGTGCGATGCAACAAGCCTTAATGTGGGACTGTGGTGGTCTAGTGGCTAAAGCACTGGCCTATGAAGCAACACGTCCATGGTTCAAATCCCACCTCTGCCACAGTTGGGTTCCTGAGCAAGGCCCTAATACCACAACTGCTTGGATTGAAAGACTGTATTAATTGTAAGTCAGTCTGGATAAGGGTGTCTGCTAAATGGCATAAATGAACTTCATTCACAAATATATATTAGTTTTACTAATAACTATCATAATAATGACATAACATCTGACAGTGAGAACAGTGAAGGATAATAATTGAGTACATGCTGTCATATACAGTGGGGAAAATAAGTATTTTATACACTGCTGATTTTGCAAGTTTTCCCACCTACAAAGAACGGGAAGGTCTGTAATATTTACCGTAGGTACACTTTGTCATCTCAAAAATGCAGGATTTGTGTACTATAGTAGTACTACTGTAATTTTACAAAATAAACACAGCAGAAAGGAAGTTTGTTTGTTCCTGATTCATTCTGCTGGAAAACAAACAAAAGTGGGCCGCACTGATGTATTAGATACCAAGGTTACACATGAGTTCGTTTTGGGTACATGGATGGCACATCTTAACAATTAGTTTTGAGATAGTAAACTGAGAACACTCACTGTATTAAATAATGTTTAGAGGTACTGAGACTGTATTTTAATGGAAATATCCTGCACTTCTTTAACAAGTGTATTGTGGCAAAACTATGTGTGAATCTACAGAACCTACATTTGCAAACCAAGCGATCCTAGCTACTTAATCAAAAGGTGAGCAGTAGTATTGCATTACTTGTTACAAGGAAGACTTGTTTGACTGGAAACATTGCAGTAGTTTTGAAATTGGGTAAGTTACCTTGAGGACAAACCCCTCTGGGCAGCTAAGCTGGTCATACCACAGAGCTTTATACATAACCAGCAGCAGCAGACATGCCAGGAAAGCCAAGGTGATTAGAATAAGTCCTGTAAGCTGACATACACACACAGACACAAAGAAGGGATAAACGTCAAATTATAGTCACATAAAATCACATAAAAAAATCACTTAAAAAAGATACGAATAAAACTCAAACATGTTGTTTTAGCAAAGGAATAACGACCATATATAACATAATGGTGATAATTTGACCTAAAAATTTAGATCAATCAATTCATAATAGCCTTTTCAACTGATCTGCATTCAATCTTTATTAAATTTAGCATATCTCTGCCTTTTCACAGGGTTCTTCTTCTAAAAAAAGATTTATTGGCTGCTATGAGTCTAAAAAAAGGGTAAAGGGTGTATTCTACAGTAATGCCTACCGTTTAGCCATCAATTTGTGACGATATATGAGTCTGAGGGTGTTATGAACAATGTAAATAAACAAATTGTTTGGCACAAACATAAATTGTTTGGCACATAAAAATATTACTATTACATTAAATAGTCAAAATTTTTCTAAATATTTATTGTTTGTAGTATTATCTGGAATTGCATATCATTACATAGCTAGGGTAGCTGATGTTACAGTGTATTTGCAGTTGCAATTGTAGTTTTGCAGTAACAGTACTGCAAATTGAAAATGAGAAATTTGCAAGTTTAGTGCCATGTAGTAATAAAGTGGAAGAGGAATTTACCTTGACCTTCTCTGACATTTCATCATAAAGGCTTATGTTCAGCTTCTTAATGCTTGGCAGAAAAAACTTCTTCTTTTGCTTCTTCTGCAGCTGATACTCGGTTGTTGTTTTAACAATTGCCTATATAATTAAAAGAAAAACATTAAAACGGTCACGTCTGTGGTTGCACAAGTCATGAGAAGTTCGATACTCTCTCAGTAATACATATAAGATAGCGTTAGCAGTAAATATGACTCAGCATGGCAATGAGAAAATGAAAATGATTTTAGTTTGGCCTCAACCCCTAGTACATAATGTATATAATGTATGCAAACAAATGTTACAAAACTTCACTGGGTTAAAGTCATACATTAATTTGAAATTTGATTTGTTATACATTAGTTTTAACAACATAAATAATCTGAAGAAAGTGTTTAATGTACTTGCTCTTTCTGACCTAAAAGCTTTATTACTTTTTCTCTTTCTGCCCAGGAATCTTCTTGGCCTTATACACTCCATTTTGTTTTAAAAGGATGCTACTCACACCCCTCAGACAACAGCAGTTTCTCACTATGGAAATCCTTTATCCAAGTTTCCTATTATTTTCTCAAATTACAAATCAGTGCTTACAATCAGCTCTGGACTAAATTCCGCTAATCCTTTTATGGATATTGAGATGGATGTGTTAACCACATTAATAGCCACCTGACAACCTGACATCAACAATCTATTCACTCATCAAACAAAGATAAAGTGGTCTGAATTATTGTGATTAGTTATTTCATTGAACAGAGCAGATGGAAACATTTCTACACTTACCCAGTCCTACCACGGTATTACACTCACTTTAACACCTGTACACCTGCTCATTCATATAATTATCTCATGCAATTACCTAATCAGCTTGTCAAGTGGTGGTTGTGTAATGTGAGAAATCGTGCATGTATGGGCCAGCAGCTTCAGGTGTTGTTCACATCAATCATCAGAATGGGGAACAAATTTGATCTCAGTGATATTGACCTTGTCATGATGGTTGATGCCAGATGGGCTAGTTTGAACATTTATTCAACTGCCAATTCTCTCAGATTCCACACACAAAGGCCTTTAAGGTTTGCTTAGAATTATGCAACAAAGTATATATATATAGTATGGTGAGTAGCAGTTCTAAGACACCTTGTTGATGACAGTGGAGAATGGCCAAGCTGGTCCACTTCTGTCAGCCAAGAAGAGAATGCTGAGTGGGAACAGACTCATAGGATTAAGACTAAAAAAATTTAGCCTGGTCTAATGAATCTCTGGCCAGCACGGTGTCTCGGTGGGTAGCACCGCTGCCTCACAACAAGAAGGTCCCGTGTTCAATTCCAGGGTGGAGCGGCTTGGGTCCTCCCCATGTCTGCGTGGGTTTACTCCGGGTACTCTGGTTTCCTCCCATAGTCCAAAGACATGCGTGTTAGGTTAATTGGTCACTTAAATTGTCACTGACTTGTGTATGCAAACACCCCAGCCGTATAACTGGAAACAGCTGCATGCCGGTCCCAAGCCCGGATAAATAGGGAGGGGTGGAGAAAGCAATGGAAAACTACTCCACTATCCTGCTGAAATACTTCATGGATCACATTGATGAAAGTCACAAATGTGTGGAGATCGATGATCCATCAAGTGACCGAGAGTCGGCCGCGACTGTACGGTTAATCCAGTCCAGTGGATCTCTGTCTTCTGACGCACACAGATGGTAGGCTCATAGTTTTGTGCTAACATCATAAATCCATGGACCCAGCCAGTCAAGGTGGCATAATTCTGTAGAGAGTGCTTATTGACTCACTTTGGGCCCATTCATACCAGTCGTTATCAGTCGTTGTATGAATGAATGAATGAAAGTGTATTCAAGGATTGTTTCTGACCAGTGCTATCCCAGTGTGATAATGCACCACATTACATGATAATGATGCATTCATGTCAACATAGAGTATAATCTCAAAGGAGGGACTACAACACCTTGTGGAATCCATGGCATGAAGAGCTGAGACTGCTTTTAAGAGCAATTATAATTAGTACTA
Source organism: Parotocinclus haroldoi (assembly GCA_034779995.1). Taxonomy (NCBI): domain Eukaryota; kingdom Metazoa; phylum Chordata; class Actinopteri; order Siluriformes; family Loricariidae; genus Parotocinclus; species Parotocinclus haroldoi. The sequence continues at coordinate 11,146 of JAUZST010057061.1, read as the reverse complement.
TTAATATTTGTATCTTATTTTGGCTGTTCCCATTAGACCTTGCTCAGGTTTCATTTTGAATGCTTTACTCACCATTAGTGTAATTTAATTAATGAAGTTTTCAGTAAGTGGGTTAGTCGGTTTTGTGGGTTAGAATATTACATACAATATGATCATCGAAAGCATTTCTTTTTGACTGCTGTGTACAAAGAGATGTGAGAGCATTTACAATTATAAGCCATTTGCCCTGATTCCCATTTATTCTCGAGTCTATATACACAGTGACTTGAGGGAGTGGCAGCAGGGCAAAGCAGCATTCGAGAGCAGATAAATAGATATGTTATGAAGTGCAAAAGAGAAGTAAATATTGAACACTCTTAGCCAAAAGGTCGCTCTATGTGACAACATAGCAAGGCTGTTGACAAATGGCCAGTACTGCTTCTCTGAAAAATGAATGCAAACCATTATCATGTAAATTTGGTATGTAGATCTGGGATCTACATATGTATGTACGTTTGGGCATATATTCAACAGTTTTGTGACATAATGTTAGGAGTAATTCTGCATTATTATGCAAAAATATGTAAGTTGGAGACACCAGTTCTCTGGATATACAATTAAACATTTAATCACTTAAATGGTAACATGTTCTTGAAAAAATTACTTTGTAAAAGATATGCCTTTTAGAAGAAATATTTTTCTCCTAACCACAAAATTAACTAACTGAAGTCGACTAAACACTACTTAAAACAAGGTCCTATGATCAGATTAGGCCAAACCAGAGCTTGGTGGTACCACACATGCTTTATATTTGAATGTAAAGAAGGATAGCTACACATATAAAAACATAACCTTCCAAATAGCTATGAAACAATCTTAAAATACATGCCATCAGAGTCATACAAAGAACCCTGAAAACACAACATTTCTGTTGCAAAAATCTGGCTTCCTTGTCTTGAACATACAACTGGCTCGCATTTGGATCTTCCAACATAAAACTGATACAAAACATACATTAAAGTGCAGAAAAACAACGATTGAACTGAAATAGATTGAATTGCTCTCAAAAGCATTTTATAATCTTTCTTACTCACATTTACGAAGGGTGCCAACAATTCTGGAGTTGCTGTATACTTATAAACTTGGCTTAGAATTTATGCTTGTTATTACATAGGATATATTAAATGTGTTAAAGACTAAAATATAGCGCAGGCATCAGTGATAAACCTGAACTACACACAGACTTTATGTTGCCATATATGTGAATATATATGAACTACAGAAAGTACAAGTAAGAAAGAAAACCAGTGGGTTGGCACACACAGTCCCTCTCTCTCACATACTTAACCACGCACCACACACATAGTGAGAACATGCAGATCTTGTATTGCTATGTGGTTTTGGCCATCATTGTCATGAAGAGATGAGTAATTTGCCTCATGAAACACAAATATCCTGCTCTGATTGAGTCGGAGTTGGATGAGTGGTTCAGCCATCTGGGTGACTGTATGTGTGTTCAGAGGATCAGACACAGTCCTCAGGAAACATTTGTTGACCGAGCATGTGTAGCCAGGATGATTGCATGTGACCGCTATGCAAAAGACAGACTTCGAATAAACTTCAGAGTTCTTCTAAAGCTCGTCACTATGCAGGTGTATGGCAGATACAGACACAGAATGTCTGGCTGTAGAACAGGACTGCTTACCTTGTCTGGAAAGGGCTTTTGGAGCTGGTTAACCTCCAGTGGCGTGATCAGCGGGATGTTATCGAAACCATCCTCCAGAGATGGCTGCCTCTCCACCTTCTCGCCCAGGGTACTTCCCAGTTTTACCATGTCTAGTGGGGACATGCACACAATTCTAAAATGAACTGGATTTCACTTAAGCAACAGAATATGAGATGGCTGTGATTTGGATGCAACATGAGCTGAAAGTAAGCGCTTTAGATAATCACAGCCGTGATATTATTTACGATGTTGCGTTTTTATGCTGCACAAACAAATGAGCAACATATATAAAATATCCCCTCATTTTTGTGAGCTGTGTAGTACACTGTATATTCCGATCCAGGTTGTTTTCGATACCTAGGCCCAAATTCTCAGACAGAAACACATGTGCTCTCTAAAAACGTTGCAGAAGCTTTGAGACATCGAAATGTCTGTAATTGGCTGTAAGCACTTGTCTCCATTCTCTGGCCCAGACTGGCGTTAATCTTTTTCAGGCAAAAAAGTTTTTCTCTTTTGGTGCATCTTTAAAAATGATAGCCATTATAGTTAGTATTTAGATAACAATCGTGATAATGGTTTTATTTATATAATGATATAATGTATAACCTATTAAACATTATTAATTTTTAATGAGGTCACATATGTATCTGTTCTTGTATTGAACCAGGGTTTCGATCAGAATAAAAGGCTTAATATGCATACATTTATCCTTTCGTACACATTTTGTTTTTCCATGAACTTATAGGTACGTCATCGTCAACAAACAGACACACAAAGCACGCTCTCACACAAACAATGAAATGGATCCAAAAGTGCAGGCTAATGAAAAGAGAGTAAAGGCCATCAAATCACATCAAAATACAGTCTACTCCTACTCTCGCTCCGTTTTACTGTGGGCTAATTGCTAATGGAAAATAAGAAAAAAAACAGCTGGAACATCTGTTTAGCCTTTTCATTATATTACACAATGTACAACCTCACCACTAGAGACTTGGTTGTTTTTACCTGTTTTATATATCCAAGGGTTTGCTTCTCACAGCTTCAAAACACTGCTGACTGACACACAATGCTTTACACTGAATAATGTTTTAATTAATACTGTACAATCTCTGGACCTTTATATAATACATATACATATCTACAGGTATGTGTCACTTAAATCCCACAATACATTTTGTGAAACTGCTAAGTATGCGATCTGAATGTTGCCTGAACCGAACGTCACCTTTTATGTCATCCTTAGCACACACCCTTATCCAGAGCGATGTACAATTAATACAGTCTTACAATTCATGCAATTGTGGGTTAAGGGCTTTGGTCAGGGACCCAACTGTGGTAGCTTGTCAGAGGCAGGATTTGAACCCTGGACCTTCTGGTCCATAGTCCAGTACCTTAACCACTAGGTCACCATAGTCTTAGCAGTGTTATATGGGATACTGGAGTGTACTGGTATTGACAAAATAACAAAGAGTCTCCTATTTTCCCATATAGGGATTTATGTAATAACAACATTGACTTACATATTGATTTCATGTATGTCTATGTTTACTATCTAAGTTACTCTTTAAGATTGGGATCTATTGGGCTCTCTCTCTCTCTTTCTCTCTCTCTCTCTCTCTCTCTCACACACACACACACACACACACTTTTATGGAATAAGAACCTTTCTTAATTTTTTATTTGTTGTTACGCAATGTGATTAACCTGTGTTCATATGAGTCAGCGAGAGAGCAGCAGAAGCAGTGAGTGTATATGCAGCATTCTTTGTCTGTGCATCTCTAATCTTTACTGCAAATTCAGAGCACAAAAGTGACCTAATTATTTAAGCACATTACTTACAGGACCTTAGGTTTGATGAACTGGAATTATGTAAGTTACAAATTGCACTATTTATAATTACAAAACATGCACCCTGAACCTGTCCTTACTTGATTTTATCTTTTATTTATATCAATTTTGCTATTGCTAAATGTTAAAGCAGCAATTTCATTAAATGTGAAGGTGGCATTTTGCTATTGTTTGTTTACATTTAGTTATTTTCTTAAAGAACAACACTGTTAAAAACCTAAAATGGAACTGATTTTACCATACTTAACGCTTCTTTATTCGAACAAACCAGACACCGAATTTTGCCCACAAAAAAAAACAATAAAAAAACAGGACTAACATCTATAAAAGCTGTTTGCATATGATCGTTTGCTATTTGCATATTCAGAGTCTGAAATTAACTGGATTCGACTTCAAATAAATCCGAATTCGAAGGGCTTTCGAATTCAATTAACTTCGAATTCCGAGGTTTCACTGCACTGTGTTTAAAGTGTTACAATATGGCTTATAGAGCAAGAAGATTACATTAACCTTAACTGGTGACCTTAAGTTGTAATAAACAACATGCAAATATTCAATTGAACCATTTTAATTAAAAACTAATTAGGGGAAAAAGCGAGGGAAGCCAATATCAGGCAAAAATAGCTCCATCGTCTGGATGTTGACGTGTGAGACGGACACCGTGTGGAACCGACTCCACATATGCTGATTAGACTCTTCATTCTTCACGCGCGACAGAGATGAATCGACTCTTTTGAATCGATTCCCAAATCTGCTGTTTGGTTGTACATTAACGAAGCCATTCTCCTGTGTTTATTGAACAAATGCTTACAGTTAGACATCTCGGTAGTAAATGCTAGAATATGCTTCGACGCCAGGTAAAACGACATATACATTTAACCATATATTAAATATTCACCGCCGGTATTTTTTTACAATAATATTGAGTACCGGAGTGTCATTCACTCAGTACGCACTTCTATTCTCGACGCTAATAACCCTTAAACTAAATAACACCGCATTGCACAAGAACATGAAAAGGCAACGTTTAAAAGGCATACCACCTTAAAACAGTACACCACCATTACTCAGTATGGATTTAGGTAGCTAGTATACAAAGCCAAAGCCAGCATCAGTGCTTGAAAAAAGGGCAGTGGCCATTATTAGGTTTAGTACAGGTTATATGCTTTAAATATTTCCCCACGACTCTACATTTGAGGAAAATTAACATATTTATAAAACAAATGAAGTAAATGGCCCGTTTTCGATTACGATTACCCTCATAGCCTCGTAAACGGGAGCAGTTACCGTAGTAACCAGATATGCCGACATCACATACAAATAACAGCATCTGGCATATATTAAGCCACACTGAAAACATATAAATTATGCTCACCGATTTTATGTGGACCGCTAAGGTCTGCAGTTTTCCCTCGGATAAGTTTTTGGGATATAAAAGTGAAAACCAGTGAAGCTGAACGGAGGAACCGGTTACCGTGGCGATGCCGGATTTAGCGGAGGCTGCGTCGGTTTGCACTACTGCGCATGCGTAGCTTTTCACACGTCCCTGCTGTCGCTCCCGTATGATGTCAAGTGCGCAGAGAAATGTGATGTGAAAGTCTAACTGCTAATGAGGTTTCTTCTCTATTTCAGGACTGTTGCAAAGCTTTGATGCAAAAACAAGTAACATTTGCATGAATTGTGCCTGCAGTAACACGTGGATCAACACTTCAACACTCACCAAAGGATTCAAGTAAAGAACACTGGGGTTATTTGAAAAACACATGCTGTAAATGCAAATTTATAAAGGATTTGTAAAACAGCTACCTTTTCTTGAACCACATTCCTTAACTGTATCGAAACATTAAGTGTCCTAAACGCTACATGCAATCGCTTTGACTTAATATGTGACTTAATTGTGTTTTGATGCAAGTTTTAAATGCTAGTGGCAGGTAATGCAAGGCAATTTGATGTGGGTGAGTTGTTTGGCACATTCATCAAAAAAGATATATGCAGACATGAGCCTGTAGGGCTTTTTATGCATTGTTGCTCAAATGCAGGCAGCAGGCCTCTCACTTATCAATCAAATTTAGACAGAGAACTCAGTGGTGTGCCTGGAATAGTAGCCTCTGCTGTGAACACAGGGTGTATGTATCAATGAGTCAGTCCAGCTTAAGATGGTCCAGTGTGGCAAGGTTTAGGGTAGAAGGTAGGGAAATAAAGAGGGTAGAATCAATGACATTTAGCTATACCATTGCGAAGGAAGGGTTGGGGTCAGGCCCAGCATCATGGGGTCTTTTAGTGGCGCAATGTCCCATTCACCAATCTTTATTGTTCACTAAATGTTTCTGATGTGGACTAATTGGTATATGTTAATATGCTGGCTTAATTGCATAATCATTTGTTTTTTTAATTCCAGATTTAAATAAAGATTTCAAATAGAGATTTCTGAGTTCTGAGTTGAATAGATGTAAAAGCAGTGTTGATTCTAAATTGTTTTTGGGTTTGAATGAGGCGTTATGTAAATGTAATCAATAATATTAATAGAACAATTATTTTTCCTTCTTTTAATTGTTTCTCACACCTTCTCAGTCCTCACAAACAAGACTCTCAGGGTATTGTAGCACTTTATTGAGTACTTGTGTGAGAAATGTTTGTACAAGTAATTATCTGATTTGCCACCGCACATAGTGTCACATAGCAATGAGCATATTTATATACGGTATACTATAATTTATAGTATAGTATATAGCAATAACTGGCTACTGTCACTTGTGTGGCAACATTAGAAACTAGAAACTCATTTAGGCCAGAAATGTCCGCAACAATTGTTCATACTCACCAACGATTTTTCCTATTGCAACCTTTTCTCTGAGCATTCCATTGAAAATTTTACAGGGTTTTTTCGTAAATCAGTGATCAGTGACCCCCTTCTTTAGCAATACAAAGGCTTGAAGGCCACTTCATAAATTTTTCCACCATCTTCACAATCCATCTAGCATCAGGCACTGACTCGATATTACAGTTTTTCCCAAATGTTTAAACACATTTTTCGAACATTGGGCTCAGTTTGAAGTTGGACTCAACTTTAAACCCAAACTCAAAATGATGAACTACTTTGTTAAAACTAAACAAACCTTTAGCGAAAATCAGACTCAAAACTGTGTTCTTCTCAACACTGATTCCTTTCACCAAAACAACCCCTCCTGATTGAGCATGCCATGCCACCGAAACTTACCTGCTGAGGACACAAGTACCAACAATGAATATAGGCTTAAATAATACAGATATGCACTCGCATTGCCTATTTTTTATTAAATGTAGCATGTTACATTTAACATGGCAGAGAGGTGGCAGAGATTGGTTATTGAGATGATTCGCATTGATTCTTATTAGGAGTGACCAGAATAGACAGGATCATACATGAATGTGGAGCTGCCATTCAGGAGAAGTAGATGGAGGCCAAAGAGAAGGTTTTTGGATGCTGTGAAGGAGGACATGCGGATGGTTGGTATAACAGAGGTGGATATTCATGACAGGGCACTAATTTCAACATTACTATTGGTCTTCTATATTTCATAGTGTTTATCATTACACATGAAGGTTACAAACATTTTAGGACACACTATCAATAATTCATTTTAGTTTAATTTTTAATTGTAATAATAATAATAATAATAATAATAATAATAATAATAATAATAATAATAATAATAATAATGTATGTTATGTTATGTTTTGTTACACAAGCCAGTGGTAAAACATTTTTGATTCAAAATGTTATTAGGCAACATATTTATTTCTGTTTGTTGATTCAGATCGGGTGGCACAAGCGAACTACACGACTTAATGCAGGAATAACCTAATTATGAGAAATGTATTCTGGCACTAAAAGAGAAATCTTTGAGCTAATATTTTTCATTGCATACATATTTATTATCAAACTGACTAAAATGCATACTGAAGACAGTATTGTACTGTACTGAAGTACGATTTTGCCAGCAAAAATCCTGAAAAAATAAAGTAAAAAATAATATTGCCTACTATGCCTATAGTGGTCATTGACTGACCAAAAAGCTGCATAAACATTTATTGTTAGTAGGTCTGGTTTGAGTTAAAAGGGGTTCATAAAAATAAGTGCTGAATCATATTCAGTTTGCCTTTTTTATGCAATCAGAGGTTTTTTTCCTTTCTCAGAATCTGTGCTGCTTATGAAGAAACATTTTTTAAAAATCTTTTAGAGATGTTTTTAGAAGGTCTTACAGATTTAATATAACAACTTGACCCAATAAAATTCTTAAGGTTTTCTCTGTCTATTTGCAGGTTTTATCAAGTGTAATAGAAATGTTTTCCTTAAAATGTAATAATTTAATTTTCTGGACTCAACTGTCCAAAACCCAAGAACTGTAATTATGTTATTAACTGTTTGGTTATCAACTTAATATATAAGGACCTGAGCATGTGGTGTACAGTTATGGGAAAGCTATTAACAGTGGAGTGTTGCACAGTATACAACTGTATAGAACAGCCAACTCAATTTCTCAAACTCAATTTATATATGCTGCTTATACTTGAAATACCAATGTGGTATATGTGCATGTAATATGTAAAAAAATGAGAACGATAGCAAGATAGATCTAGAGAGCAAGGTGTGGAGAGAGTCAGATATTTCTCAGCCAACCTTGCAGACTGTTGGAGCCATCGCTGTCTGAGTGCATGAACCTTTCATTCTTTCACTTGAGGAACCGTGCTGCGCTGTCTTTGGATATGTCCAACTAAATGAATTCAACACGTCTCCCCTCGTGCACTCCTTACTTAAAACGCTCTGCTTTGTACCCAACCCCCTCCTTCCCCAGACTTCAATTGGGCCTACATTTATTATTTTGACCTTTAGTTAGCAGGGGATATGCTTCAAAAGGCAAGCCAGTCTCCCTCTCCTTCTTCTTTGAGGAAAGCTCTCTGGATTGGGTGCACTGAGAACGACAGTGATCTTCCCTCCTCTGGATCGGGCCCAGTCCCACAGGACAAAAGCCTCTTGCGGTGACTAATGAAAATGAGAATCAATTAGGATATGGGTTTCTCAGACAAAGGGAATTCTTTGTTTTCTCGATAAAAGCTTGGAGTGGAAATCCTGAGCTTTTGTGGGGTGTGGGGCGATTAAACAGTAGGAACAGGAAAGTGGGAGAAAGGGTGTGGGGGTGTTATGAGTACCGTAAATAGGTAAAATAAGTTTGGTCAGATAGGTGTTCTGTATTATTTTGTGTTCTTTTTTCTGTATCAGACATATTAAGTTACATTACGTAGAAATGTAAATATGTTTATTAATGACCTCATTGTTTGTGTAGTATTATTATACTGTTGTTACAATATACAGGTATTTAATGCATGAAAATGTGATTATTATCCTTATTAGTGAGGTTAACAAACTACTTAATCAAGGTATTTCCAGATAAATTAGCTGAAAAACAGTTGTAACTACAGATATAGCATCACAGACTGTGAAAATGTTATTAAACGCAAAGTAGAGCAACTATGAAATCACAGTTGAAGAATAAGGCTTGGACCATCTTGGTTGCAAACAGCAGAGAAATCTGCAGAGAGATGAAAGATATGAGGCTGCAAAAGAGCAGCAAAAGCAGCAGGTCCGTATCGGCATGGCCTTTTTGGGTGATATTTTGCTTCCTAAAAGACACAGGCTGGATCTGTGCTCATCCCATATACAGTATCCCATATAACTTTGCTTTGTAAAGTACGCATGAATAGTAATACTAGTACATTTATATTTACTTTTAGCCATTAATTATCTTATGCAGAATGAATTACAACCTATGTAATCTTACAAGGCACAATACAAGCAATTCAGGACTAAGGACCTTTCAGAAGGGCCCAACATTGGTAGATTGACAGTGCTGAGGCTTAAACCCCAAATTTCTTGTCCTTAGTCCAGAAACTCACGGCTTCACCATCACAGGCCCTAAAATTACAGTCATGATATTTGTGCAAATGGAGAAACAGTATCTGCTATTGTATGACCATTGTACTTCCACTGTAATTCCACAAAATACATAGTACACCAAAAGAAGTGATGAACCTTAATTGTTAATACCAACAAGAGGGTTTGTATTTAGTTCTATACACCAATGCTAAAATTTAGAAAAAGTTCATTACAACAATTGTGTACTGAAGAAAATTCCAATAATCTTGTAAACTGTGTGCAATACTACCACCTAAAGGCTAACCCTACAAACAGACGATGTGTACCTGTATATTAACTCATCTCTCAATGTACCAGAAGATGGCAGTGTAGGAGCAATATAAGAAAATCAAACGCCTTGATCATAACAAACCACCTTTTAAAGGTAAAGTAGAAATCGCTTCCAAGTAAATCACATAGGGTTTGACTAGTTTCCTAATGATCTGTCTAGGCACACAGCATTTTAGGGTATCAGGTGTGTAGCAGACTTGTTTCCTATGTACATTAAAATGTAGCCTAATGAGATTTCATTTAGAGTGCATATTAAGGCCGCATCAGATGTGTCCTCAAACTTTGATGGATATGCGAGCATAAAAGCAGAGAGGTAATTTTCCAATATAAGCTAAGCAACTATTTGAATTAAAATTTTGTGCTTCTGTAGTAAAAGTAACAAATGCAATTTGTAAAACAATGTTGGCACATTGCGAATAAACGAGGTTCATTGTTGGCTCTAGTGGAAAGTCAGCTAAATCTGCATAAGCCAACAAATGATTAAAAGATTAGGTAGGTGACATTCATGTATTGGCACTTTCAGGCCTAAAGTGTCCACTGGAAGCCTTTATTAGGGTCTGATTATATATACTGTATATATCAAATCTAATTTCTAACCTTAATTTTTTAATGAAATATATTATCTATATTCATCTACAAATTCAACAGAATGATTAAAAACAATAATAAAGCATTCAAACTGTTGAAACATACCTGTGATAGCAAATGACCATTTGAAAATTCTCCATCTGACTGTCATGGTCGCACTGAAGACAGGAAAGGGAGATGGACATACGTGCAAATATTTGGCATTTATTAAAACATTGACAGAACCAGACCCAGGCTAAGGGCTAACTTAAAGGGTGAGACGAGGACAGTACTGACAGAGGCTACACACAGGGAGACTGTAATAAGCTATAGACACAGGGGATACGCAAGGTCAAAGATACACGTTAATGAGCACAGAGACTCAAAAGCACAAGCAAAGCACAAAAAAACTGTACACAAACACAAGAGAATGCATTAATAAATATATCCACTGATACACAGAGAATCTAACGAGAACAGGGATGTGACAAAACTCATGGGTGACTGGTCAAAGAGTAAGGAAGCAGAGGCTTAAATAAAGGCTAAGGGAGACAATGTTGGAAGGCGTGCAGTCTGCCTGGTATTTGCTGTATTTAATTTTAACATTGTAAAGTAATTTAGAACATTTTCCATGGAGTTTAACAAATTTTGTTTTTATATTCGTGTCAGGGAGACGCAAGGTTAATGTCAGACATTAAGAAATTAAGATGATTTATTTTTAATTTTTTTTTTTATTGAATGCGTGATATTAGAAGAGTCTAAAGTATTGCCAGTAGAGGGTA
>JAUZST010057050.1:0-23815 GCA_034779995.1 Parotocinclus haroldoi | reverse complement strand
CATGGATGTATGTGCTGCTATAAAACTGCTGTATTATAGGCTTCATATTAAGTATTAATGCTACAGAGATGTGGGTTTAATCACAGTAGAAATATGCAGCATTTAACATCCTCATCTTTACAAGACTACTGCATGCAAACGATGCAAAAATGCATCACAGATACCACTGAAAAAGTGGAACGCTACCATCTACACTTCATCCCTAATGCCACTGAATTTTTAATTTATGAAAATTCACAGTAATTATAAAAAATACACTGTCATACACTGTTACGACCTCGTGGAACACATAAGGGGGTGGTTTGATGGACCTAGTACCTTTGCTTGATCAAAGATGCATTGATAGGCCATATTATGAACAGCTCTGCAGATCAGCCAGATGAAATACAGACTCAATGAGTGAATGTGAACCATTTTATTTAGCTGTAAACTAGAAAATATACAGATAGTGAGGATCAGACAAAAAAGGAGTACTACTAACAATAGGACTGCTACATAGACTTACAAGCACCATTTATAGCTTGTCACAAATAGTTAGTGGAATGTCATCCACACAACCATGAGTCTCTAAACACATCAAAGTAGAACAGTCTCTTTTCCAAACGTGAGCTCACAAGCATTAGCACACAGCCAGGATGCTAATGAACTTTCTAGTGAATGGTGGACTTTTAAACTCTTTTCTCTGATTGTGGAGTCACAGCGTTGATTGGCTGCTGATGTGATATCCGGGTTAAAAAGACAGATCTTACGTTATCATTTTTATAATATTTAAGTCCTCGTTCGTTAAAGTGAACAGGCGTTAATTGGATGCCACATACCTGTACAGATTTTCAGTACCCTTAGCTCTCAAACACAGCTCCAATAAGCACAGTCTGTTCCCTGGAGTTTATATAATATATAATGTATCTAATGTAATAATAATCTGTTGTATCTGGTCGGTGAGAGAGACATGAAATCTGGTGGACAGTTATGGATGCTAGTGCAGGTCTGGAAAGAATGCTTTATGCTGACTTGACAGCATTAAGCTGTAGATGTGGGTGAATTCATGCACAACTTTGACGTTCCAGCATGGTAACCAGCCTTGCGGAACCATGGCGAGCTCTATGGTTAAGTGATTTGCCTGTTACAGCATGCAAGATCACAACAGTATAGGGGTTGGGGGTCATCATAGGAACAGCACTCTCATTTCAGTCACATATGGGCATGCGATCTCAGTGAAAGAAAGATCTTGCACTCACACTGAGATCAGACTGTTCTGTCCGTCTGTCAAGCTTGAAAGTGTTAGAAGATTTGTAGGGTGAGGTGCTGAAGAAAGTTTGATCAAAGACCATACTGTGGTTTCTAATGCCAGAAAGCATCAAAACTGGTTTTCACTTTGATTGTAAGTACTAGTGTTTTTCATGTTTCTACCAAGTTCAAGTGGTATTTGTGTCTCCCAATAGCCCCCAGTTGCTCCGCCCACTCTCCCGATGGCACCGCCCAGCCCGAGCACCAATGGCAGCACAAATAACAGCAGCAGCAACAGCAGCACAACCGGATGGGAGCAGCTCAGCAAAACCAACCTCTACATCCGTGGCTTGCCTCCCTCCACCACTGACCATGACCTTGTCAAACTCTGTCAGCCGTGAGTACACACATGCACACAACCACATGCATGCACACACATCTTTTTTAAGCCAAGGAGTGCCAATGTAATATGGATTTAAATGTATTTAAATTCCATACGGACAAATGCAGATATATAATTGGTAATAATATGTCCCTTTAAATCCCTTTTTACTCTCTATTGTTTTATTTTACTCTCCAAATATCTAGGTTACTGTAACACTGTACATATACACTAGTCAGACAATTTATTAGGTACACTTTGCCAATACCAAATTGGACCCACTTTTGTCTTCAGAACTGCCTAAATTTGTCATGGCTGAGATTGAACGAGGTGGTGGAAGCATTATTTAGAGATTTTGGTCCATGCTGACATGACAGCATAACGCAGTTGCTACAGATTTGTCGGCTGCACATCCATGATGCAAATCTCCTGTTCCACCACATCCGGAAGGTGATCTATTGGCTTGAGATGGAGGCCACTTGTGTACAGTGAACTAATTTCCCTGTTCAAGTAAATCAATAAATGCTATTGTCTGTTTTTTATAAGCCCAGTTAAATTGTAGCCTCGGTTGTCTGTTCCTTGCTGAGGTGTGGGCTTCTGGTGCTGTAGCCCATATGCCTCAAGGTGTTGCATGCTTAGAGATGCTTTTCTGTTTTTTTTTTTGATTGGCTCTTGCCTTTTTATCAGCTTAAATCAGTCTCACCATTCTCCTCTGACCTCTAGCAACAGCGAAATACTGCTCTCTTGATATTTTCTATTTTATATACCAGTCTCTGTAAACAGCAATGGCTGTGCGTACAACTTCCAGTAGCTCTGAAGTTTCTGAAATACTGATACCTGTCCGTCTAGTGCCAACGGCCATGACACGTTCAAAGTCACTTAAATCGGCCGGTTCCGATGCTTGAAATTACCTTAAGAGGTCGTCTTGACCATGTCTACATACCTAAAAGCATTGAGTAGCTGCTCTGTGATTGGTTGATTACATATTTGAATTCATGGCTAGCAGAACAAGTGTACCTAATGAATATAAAATAGTCATATACTCAAAGGGCTAGGGTCTTTAATGAACCACTAAAACAACAGTGGCAAACACTATAGCAAGCTTGTGATGGAATAGTTATAGTAAGACCCCTGGCAATTGTTATAGGCAATATATTTCCATAAAACAAACAAGTGACATGTCTTAACAGTGTTGTGTACAGTAAAGGAGCGAGAAGTTTCTGGGCTGGTCCCTTTAGGGGTTGCAAAAGTAGATCATTAAAAGATTTATTTGACACAGGTCTATATGCGAGTTCACCTTCCTGATGCCACTCTCCTTATTTACTGGGGCTTAGGAGCGGTACTAGGAGTACACCTTCAGTGACAGGAGGTTTCCCTTAAAAGCATCACTTTTTGACCTTGTTGCAAGCCATACTGGGGAATTCCTGGCTTTAACCATATAGCTCCTGGGGTTGCAAAAGAGCTAGATTTTTCAGTTCACTAGATGTATCTTTTCTTTGTAGAATGATTTACTTTATTGTAAATAATTGAATTATTCACTTTATACTTTGTTTGAACAAAAATCAAACAGTGGCATACTTGTTTCATATCTCCGATAGCCTATTAAGTCTGTACACTTGATATTTTGGTTACATATCAGTAATAACAGAAAAAAAATAATATCCTAATTTAATAAAGGGGTATGTTTGAGTGGAATTACGTTATTTAATTCTGGTAAATTGAATTTTCCTGAGCAGTTTGGTCTTTGCAAACCATGAATACGCCTTCATGTCTGTCTTTCATTTCTACTATCACTATCCTCTATCTTTGTTTTTAGCAAATCTCTCACCCCTGTTTTCATCCCACTCACTCCCTACTCCAGCTCTCTCTCCTATCTACGCTGCACGAGTGGCTCACATGAGCACCCGCTGAAGCGTGTAACCCAAGGCAACAGCATCTATTTGTGTTCGGCTTCTCCCAAACATTGCCTCTGACGGAAAAAAGCCTGTGCATGTATATCAAACATGATGCAGCAAATACACAAAAACAGAAGAGGGTTCGGTTGTGATCACAACCTTTTATTCACTATTACTCGCTTTTATTCAAGGTTAAACAGGGGTTTAGCGCTCGTCCTCATTTTGCTGTGAGGTGTTGAGAGACCTGCAGTTTAAGGCCCCATATGTTTTGAAATCTTCATGGGTGGTAATCCGGTCACAGAGCAGGTTTTTTGAAAGCTGTACATGCAAACAGTGGCACCTATGCAAACCATTTTTATTGCTGTGTATCGATATCGTGGTCGGGTGTGTTAATATAAAAAAGACACCGAATACAAGCTGATGTAGCATTCCTGATGCAAAACACTGTTGTTGTGAATTTGGTTATGGTGTACAAAATCATTGTAACATATCATGGAAAGAAAATGTGTTAATAAAGTTCTTTTTTTTATGTAAAATGCATTGTATCTTATCATACCATAATAAACAATACTAATAAAGGCTTAGGTAGAAGGGTGCCGGTATGGTACTTGTTTTGATGGTATTCTAAATTAAACGAGTCTATCAGGAACAAACACATACATCTTATTCTACATTTACATTTTTCCTGGGTTTTATCAGTTGCTCCCACCTTATAGATGCACTGTGTGCTTCTACAATTACAGACTGTAATCAGTCTGTTTCTGTATATACTTAGTTACTGCCCAATTACTCTATGCTCTAATGGTCATGCCCCCCACAGGACCACCACAGATCAGGTCCTATATGGGTGGTGGTTTATTCTCAGCACTGCATTGACACTGATGGTATGATTGGATCAGGTGCAACTGTGCTGCTGGAGCTTTTAAGCACAGTGTTCAATCACTGCTTGCTCTGTTAGACATATCTACCTTATTGCTCCACCTTGTAGATGTAAAGTCAGAGAGAGCAGCTCATCTGTTGTTGCATAGTCTGTGTGAGTCATCCTCTAATCCTTACTGGATTTTTGGTAGGAGGACTATTTTCAGTCCAGCAACGACACTGAGGAGTGGACTCTGTCAGCACAGCACGCACTAACACACCACCACCACATCAGCGTCAGTGCAGCGCTTAGAATGATCCACCACCAAAATAGGTCTTGATCTGTGCTGGTCCTGACCATTTCACATTTTGCCACAACAACAGATTTGTGGTCAAGCAGAAAATACAAACCATACCTGCCCTTAACAGTGCATTATATCTACAAGGTTTGTCATAGTGTTCATATTCTGATTTCATATTTAAATTCTGATGCATTTGCAGATAGTTAAATATGTTAGTCTTAGTTAATGTCAACTGAATTCCAGCATAGTTTGCAATTTCCGTGTTTTAAAAGACAGCCAACTGTGCAAGGCCGGTGATGACTGGATTTTGTCCCTTGGCACAATCTGTTTAGTCATCTGAACAGCAATCGTATGCTTTTAGGTCTAACTTTAGGTTGGTTTGAGAATGCTGCATGCATTAAATGCTTTTGTTGACTGTTTTATGAAAACTGAGTGACATACGTGATAGTGTCAGCTCACAAATTGTTAAAATAACAATTAGGATATCACTGCAGATTATTAATATCACACACCCCTATGTCAATATCGTATGTTTAAGCTCTGTTATAAAGGCTTGCACAGAGTAAGGAGTTTTTTTTTTTACTCTAATGTTTATTATCGCTCAGACAAACCAAGGGCTATAATTTAAAATCGCTTACCCTACCTTTAAGTGCATTATGCCTTAAATGAGATTTGAAGTGCTATTGTGTGCAGCGGCGGCTGCTGGTCTTTCAAAGAGGGGAAGCTCATTGCCAGCTTACATCGTAAAATGTGTTAATTTATTTCTATGTAAATTCTGCCCTCTGTTCCTTTTCAAGAGAATGGTTTGTGATCCTATCGTACCAAGTGGCATCTTTTCCAGGGATTTTACCAGTGTCTTCTCAATGGGCAGCAGATCTAGGCTGCTTAGACAGCTTTGATCTGTGTGTTGCAGATGTAAGATTTAAACCTTTTTAAACAGGAGAAAATTGGCATTAGCCAATGACCATCGAGTTTGGAGGTAATTAAAAAATCTGTTCCATTCAGTCCCATTGAAGTGAATGAACACTCGGCTTCTACGGGAAAATATATCGACCATAGACCATATAAGAAAATGTCTTCTTGATGTCTATGGCATTGATGCTACGGGTAACGTATGAGAAGTTAGCAAAATCGAGTCAGTTGATTTGTGATAAGTAGCTGATTCTGAACACATTTGTACGCAGTGAACACAACGGTTCATATTCGAATATTTATTTTTTGACGTCGCAGGCTTTGAGAAATCGCAGCTGATTGTATAATGACCTGCAGTATTCAGTGTACTAATTGTTTTGTTTGTGCAAATAAGCACAGCTCCAGTAAGTAAAGCTGGCTCTGCTGTTTCCAGTTGCATGCTGGCAGCTTTATGGATGATCCTTGCTGAGAAACGGATGCTTAGTATTGATATGGAGTATTTCATGTTGACCTTTTTACCCCGTAAATCCTTGCACTACAGCGTTTACCTCCTTGAATGTAAGCGTGTGTGGGCAGAGAGATAGTGAGCGAGAGAGCATGTGTGTGTGTGAATGGGAAATAACAGACATTCTCGTCAGGATGTAATTTATCTTCGGCTGTTCTGGGCAGTTCAGCCATCGCCATGGTAATTCCTGGAATTGATTTTTGAGAGTCAGCTAGGGAGGACCCATAATCCCTCCGGCATGTGAATGGTTCAGGGGTTTGCTAATGTCAGTTAAAGCGTGCCATATCAGGTTACACTAGGATTTGCTCAAATCCGTTTTTTTTTTTTTTAATTTTTTAACGTACTTGCGTCCGTACGTACAGAAAAGAATGTTGGATCGTGACAGTGTCGCAGATGTGCGTAGAATACATTCTTTAGCGTGGTGGATAGCTTCTGGACACTGCTTTGCTGTGATGTGTTGCAGGCTGTTGCACTGTGAATAGCTGAACGGAATTCTGAGCCAGGAAATGGGGCCCCTCCAGCCCCAACGATGAGGTCAAGGCCAAGGTTGTGTGGGCCTCCATGCTGCAGAGTCATGTGATCTGAATGCACAAGCCCATTGGCTCACTCCCTCATCCCTCTCTTCTCACTTTACGGGACTTGCCTGAGGAATGGTGTTTATGTATTCTGTTTATGCTGCATGCCAACTCAGACTTTTATTCAATTTAACGTCAGGGAAATTTGATCCGCTCTCTAGTTTGGCTGGCGGAAGAGAGGTTTTGCATCAAGGCTGCCTGAGAAAATATTCTTACCCCGGACCAAATTGGAGAAGCTTGCTCACAAAGAGATTTCTCATGTGTGTTTGACTGATTTAGTCCTTCACTTCTGGAATTCCGGAGTGTCTGCTGGGAAATAAGGAGGACTTGTTTTGTATTGCATCAGCTTAAATGCATTGAGGTGCTTATTTACAGATAATTGCTGTTTAGGTATTGTGCGCTGAGAGATGACTCCCTGTGGAAACAAGAGTATTAAACCTTTAAGGATGTACTCACACCAGACGATTTGTACCGTGCCCGAGCATGTTTGACTCCCAAATGCTGGTGTGTGGTACGCTGATTCGCGCTCAGACATTCTTAAAGCGCTGGGCTTGGGCAAGGTTTAGTTGGACATAGGCACTGCCCATGTGCAGTGTTTTTGATAACCGTGCCTAAATACGGAACATAACATCACCTGCCTCAGTAAACATATTCTTATACGACTGGCAGAAAATCACTGTCTTGCATAATCAATCAATCCGAAAGGTCGTGACGGACTGCTGTCCTGTACAGGGTGGTATTCCAACTTGTTCTGCTGAAAGGGCATCACCACCGCACCTGCCAACTCTAGAAGTGGATTGCTGTAGCAGGTGTGGAAAAAAATGTAATTATGCTTGAAACCGTCCTTTCACATAGAGGGCATTTTTCACGTTTTAACCATCAGAGTCAGAGTCTTCTGGGGAAGGTTCAGAGCTATTCTAAAATTAACAGGGCGCAGGTGAGACTGGACCAACAGTAAATTGCAGAGCTGAGTAGGCATCGTTATGACAGGGCTGGGGGACAGATCTGTGGTTTCGCCAGATTTGCCCGTTTTGGTGCCGGATATCATGCATGTGCTAAATGCCCGAGCTTGTGATTTACTGCTTCATTAAATCAATTAACTAATGTTAGCAAATTTTATCTAAGCTCACCGCTATAGGAGACCATGTTTACATTAAGTGAGTGAAATACTGATACCTAGCAACATGAAATCAATGCCTTTGTAAAACCAAAGGCAAAGGTTTAATAGCATTTAATATGATATCCTGCCCCATGTGGCGTTTTTGGTACTGATTAAAGCTGCACAAAGTAGGCAGTTGGGTGACAAATTCGCTAGAGCAGTGCCGCAGAACACTGCAGAGACCAGCCTGGCTGGGCGCTCAGCATATACAAATGGGTGTGTCTCTAGGGGGAAGGTCAAGCAGGGATCACTCCTGCCTGACCTGCTGAGTCAATAGTGACTCCATCCGCTGATTGAGGTGCCAGTATAGATTGTGGATGGATGCAATATAAGTGGTGCCTTCCTTTTACGGGCATGCTGTGGCAATGAGCATTCGAGTATGTGTACAAGGTGGATCAACATGAGGAACAAGGAGTCCCGGTATGTGCCGTTTCTCGTCCACATTACATTTTATGGGTGTTGACATAAAGTCACATAGCATTTTTATGCCTCATTAATGTAAATATAAAGAATATCTTCTAATACTTTATTTTTGACAGTATTTCAAACACCACGGACAATCAGACAGATGAAACACAGAACCAGTTTATATATTAATCCATTCAAGTAAATATACAGGTAGCGGGGGCACAAATAATGGAGCACTGCTTCTAATTGGACAGGCACATATACTTACGAACCCCATTTACAGCTTGGTACAAATAAGCAGCAGATAGTCATACACACACTCTCTTAATGAGTAACTTACACATTAAAGTCTATAAACACATCAACCAAGTTTGAACAGTACAAACATGAGCTAACAAGCAAGCAAGCACAGGTGAGGTACAAACACACAAATTACCCTTAACTCCCGCCTCTGCTCATGGATCTGCAGCATTGATTGGCTGTTGAGATGACCAGCTGTTTATGGCTGCAACATTCAGATATTTACATGTTTATTATTATTATTTACTATTATCATTTCTTATAATTTTTAAGACCTTAGTCGTGACAGGGAACAGATGTCAATTGGATGGTCGTTAAACAACACATACCTGCATATCCTAATTATGGAGAAAACGTGGGAGACTGTGCGTGAATTAGGGGTGTGAAGAGTAAATGTTGTTTGAATGTAGGAGGACACAGAGTTAGGGTTAGATAGATTTGGGCATAATTTATAAAATGGTGGCTTAGAGTTGGAGGTCCTAATTAAAAGCTTATAAGTTTGAGTCCCAGCTGTTGAATGAAGCCCTTAACCTTGTACTGCTCAGTTTTTTTTTTGAATGAAAGAATGTGCACATAATAGCAATGCAATGCAACAGAGGACACGAAACTGTTTGAAACATTGCAGCCTTGCATTTATGCTCCAGTTTAACCCATATCTAATCTTGCCTAATTAGCAAACGTTATCTGCGCTCAACAATTTTGTGCTGGATGTTTACTTTTAATCTGGCACCATAAAATAATTCACAGACAGTTGATTGTAAAGCCCTAAATCAAACATTGTGGTAATAAACGCAGCAGGCGAGCACTTCTGCTCTCTCCATCCGTTCGGCAGGCGTTCGTCTCTGGGGTGTTGAGAAACGTACTCTTTCGTGCCTGCTCTCATTCATCATGCCTGATGATAGAGAACACGCACACTCTCTCGCGCACGGACACACTGTTTCTCCTCTTGGACATAAAAGGACTGTAGACATACTTCCTTTGAACTCTGTGCAGTAATAACAGGCTAGACTCCATCAGCCCTGTCCCAGCCTCTTTGTGCCACATAATTGCCACATAACCTCTTTAGCACCTGGATTGCAGTTACACCGGGCTCCCTGCATTTCTCACACAAAGCCGTCTTTGTTTGTGCGTCATACAGCTTTAAACAAGCGACTAGATTTCAGGGCCAGCTCAGAAACCTGGAGTTAACCGTGCCCTGTGCTTTTTAGCTTAGGTCACACATTCTTCGTCCTTCATGTCAGTTCATGTGACATGACACACATAGTCATGACAGAGTGCTTCTGTCAGCAGCGTGCATTTATTCTCCTGTCTCTCTCTTTTCAGGTATGGAAAGATCGTCTCTACGAAAGCCATCCTGGACAAGACCACAAATAAATGCAAAGGTTTGCATTCATTTTTTCGACAAGTTAGATCTTAAAAGATTTACATTTAGTGGAATTTAGCAGCCGCCCTTATCCAGAGCGACTTATATTTCATACAGTCTTTCAATTGTGAGTTAAGTGTCTGGTCAGAGACCCAACTGTGATAGCTTGGGAGGTGGGATTTGAACCATGGACCTTTCTGGTCCTTAATTACTAGGCCGCCACAGTCCTTGAAGTCAATCGAGCAACCTGATTTAAAGTGCAATTGATACTTTTAGTTCGATTTCTATTTGGTACAGGTTGCTTTCAAATTGCAAACATTTAGGCGGAAAAAAAAACATTGCCAAAACAACGGATTGATGTGTAGGAAGGGCTAATGTTGATAGTTAGAAGAAGTACATGCAAAAAAGAACAGAGACAGAAACATCTTTCTAGAGATCACTGTGCAGTAAACACAGAGCTGATGGCGAAAACAAATCAATGAAAGAACAAAATTAATAAGGCATATTGAGAATTCGAAAAGGCCTACAGCTTACAATTGCGTAGATTGTAAAGTTGTGTCTGTTGTAAGTCTCTCTGAATGAGGGTGTGTGCTTAAAATTATTGTATGTAAAGGTAAATGTCAAGCAAGAATATATCATACTAAAGCACAACCAGTTACGTCTGTTCCCAGAAGCTTCCTGCCACCCATATTGCTGTCCTGTATGCCTAGCAAAACTCTCCTGATTACAATCCATCCAGAAACACAACCCATAATATCTATCATATGTGGTTTTGTCGGACTTGAAGTGTTCTTAAAGCAGCCAAAGTGAGGTTAGATCGCTTCCACTGTGTATTGCATTTGTCTTCATGTCAATCAGCATAACAATTTGTATAAATAGCTGATTTTTTTTTTAAAGAAAATAATGACATGAACTTCAGAACATATTTGTTTGTATTTAGTGTGCCCCCTTGTTTCTTCTTCTTTTTACTGTAATGGTAGAATGCACTCCCGACCTAATCTGATGATGATTTCACAATATTCCAAAGAGCAGCTCTTGAAGTTACTGAATGTTTCACTTTCTGTCCTCAAAATAAATTCTTAAATCCACGATCAATTACCATTAGGAGATCCTGGAGTGAAGTGCATGACATTCAGCACTCTTCTTTGGTCTTCAGGTTATTGTTGGAAAGATTGAGAGGGTGTTTTGAGTCATTATCCTGATGCTCTATGAATCTTTTAATCTCCACAAATATCCAATCTGGAATCTTCTGATTTAACTGATTTATAACTGATTTAACTGACGTTATAACTGATTTATGATGATGCAAAGTTATTGGAATTCCAAGCATGTCTCAGTTCAGTTTTATTGTCATTTCAAACATGTGCAGTGTGTACAGCACAGTGAAACGAAACAGTGCTCTCCAGGACTAACAGGTTCTAGATAGCGACAGACACAAGACTACATAAAGTGCACATGTGCAGGTGTGTGTGTGCACAAACAGTGCAGGACGAAACATCCAGGTATTACAGTAATTGTAATACAATGTTAAACGTGTGATAAACAAATTGTTTTACTACATAACAGTGGATTCCCAGTACAGAGCGTCCTCAAAGAAGGGCAACACAGAAATTCCAGTGACTGTCAGTGAGCAATATTTGAACTCTTATGAAAATGAGCCATGACGTTGTAGAGCGTCACATCCAAATGATGTCAGTGTGGAATTCAAATGGGTTTAGTAAACTCTTCCTACTAAAATGCATCTACACCCATTTTGTTTGCATGCATTAAATCTAGAAAAGGCTGCTCCAGATTTTCTGAATCAGCCATAAGTTCAGGTGTTGCTTGAATGAGATAGCACAAGGCCATAAAGATATTTCTAATTTGCATATAATAACATCCGTACCTCTTGAGAGGTGCTAGCAAATCAACGTAATTAGTCAGGTCAAGACAGATTTATTTGTATATCGCTTTTACAACAGAGCATTCTCTCGTCCGCTTTTACAACACTATATCATCTGATAAGGACAATCCCAAATTGGGAAAGCCTAGGCTGACAGTGGCAAGGAAAAACTCCCTAAACTTTGTAAGGATGAAACCTTGGTAGGACCAAGACTCAAAAAGGGATCCATCCTTCTAGGATGGCTTAGATGTTAATTGTTAGAATTCCATTTGCATTAATAGTAATATTAAGTAAATAATACCAGATAAATAAAATACAGAATAGAATAGATGATCCTGGTGAGGCCTGGCAGTACTTCATGGACTGGGCTCTAAACAAAGAGGTTCAGGGTTCAAGCACAAGCACTGCCAGTCACTAACAATCCAACACTAAGGAATTGTGTGGACCTTATAACCTGCTATTGCCTTGAGTGTACATTGTAATACTATATCAGCTGTAAGTCACTTTTGATAGAGTCTCTACTAAAATTCGAAAATTATTGTAATTGTAAGCACGACTGGCAATTTATTTATGTTTATATTATTTCATTAAGTACACATACTATTGGCTTGCATTCTACACTTTTATCTAGTTTACTATACTCTTCATAATATTGTATTTCTGTTCATGTATTATAGAATATAGTATTATGTTTAATTATATTTTCTTTAAATATTTGCTAGAGGGCTGGGTGATATGACCTCATATCAATGTTATGATTAATTTGACCTCAATTACGATAAATTAACGTTTTTTTGTTTGTTTTTATTTTAATTTTTCTGCCCTCATAGTGATAGTGCCCTTGTTGACAAGGTTTGGCTACTAAAACACTGGGATTTTTCCAATGAAAAATTGCATATAATTGTTATTTTGTAACTGAAGGAAACACTAATTATGGTTAATTATTGAATTTTGAATATTTCAACTGAAACATTCCTTTGTGATTATGTATAATATGACCTTAATTAATTATTTCTATCTTTTCTTATCGATTAATTTTTAATTAATTGCCCAGCCCTAATGGGGACCTGCAATGGAGCATTGTCTCAAAGCAGCTTTACAATTTTTAAAAATTATTATTTATGGCCAATCTGAAAGCAAATCAAGTGGAACAGTGGCAAGGAAAAACTCTATAAATGTTATAAGGATGAAACATTGGGAGGACCAAGAATCAAAAAGGGACCCATCCATGTTGAGTGGCTTAGATGATTAATCTAAATGAATAACTTCACAGCAATAGTTGAAATATGCAAAAGTTAAAGAGAAAACACATTTGAAAGTATATATAAATTAATAAGAATAGTAATATGAATACAAATATTGAATAGAATAACATAAGAATATACATATAGCCAGTATTTCGTCAGAACCAGTGTAGTGATCTTATGTTAATGCAAGAACAATTTGGGTTTGCAAAAAGTGCTATATGAATAAGTTTGACTTGACTGGCTGTATCTAAGGGCATATGGGGGATCATTGTTGCCCTTCGACTTCAATTCCTGTCAAATAACTTTATTTTAATACCAATAAAGTTAGATATGTTGCTAGGCTTTTTAGCTTCAGCGTTAGAACATACTTAAAATGTGTAGCTCCATGGTTAACAGAGTATTTGGAATCCTTTTAACTGACAGTTCAGGGACACATTATACACAGTCTGATGAAGGTTTTTAAGGCATAAAAGCTGATAGCACATCTGATGTGCGTGGTCTGATTGATTGCTTCACCTTGTTACACCTCACACACCTGAAGGACAGAAGGTTGTTTTATAGCATCTTGAGATTGATTACAATTGTGTTAATAATTTAGAGTGTCTCGTCCCCAGGTTATGGCTTTGTGGATTTCGACAGTCCTGTGTCGGCACAGAAAGCTGTAGCGGCGCTGAAGAGCAGCGGCGTTCAGGCTCAGATGGCCAAGGTGAGACTACAAGCTGGAGAAATTTTGAACTGTGTAAAAATGCTAATTACTCTTGACTTTCAGTTATGCCAGAGATGCTCTTGTGCCTTTTGCAACAGCTGAAGTAATATATTGATGTTATATTGCTAGATTTACATCACAGTAAATTCAATCAGGGTTAGCCCTGAATTTAGTATCGAATATGCTTTAATATTGACAATACCATCCACCAAAAGTAGGTCCACAACCAATGAGTTGTTGCTGTGCAACTGCAACAATTCCCTCTGAAGGTTTATATAACACTACCAAGTAACACTAGATAATACAAAGTGCAAATAAGCAAAGATTTTTTGTTTGTGTACATAAAGCTTGCCGTTACTTGGCAACACTTCAGCCGAGTGATACCGTTTTGGTATGAAAAAGCCACGCTGTTCTCACATATAGGTTATCACTGAGAATGCATGTCAACTAATCAGATTGTAAGGACGGCTCTAACTGTATAAGTTATTCAGAAATAATATCTTAAAACGAGTGCATTACTGACCAGATGGTTTTCCACTTAAGGACCCCAAAACTTGCCTTTAATAGGCAATGTATGAATAATCTGTACAGCCGTATTGCATTATACAGCATCACTTCCTTCTTTTAGGTTCCTCATATCCTTTCTGACATGCATTTCTAACATGATCATCTTTTATCAGAGCTACAACAAACCCCTGTGTTTTCCCTTTCTTTAGTTCTCTTGGACTCACTCACTGTCACACGCAGAACAAACACACAGACGTTTTTAAGTGCGTGTATGTGGGCGCGCAAAACAATCCAACTGCAAAAGCCATGCTTTTACTGCACGGACTTCCTCCCACTCATCTCACACCGCTTCTGTATTCATGTTCAATTATTCATCGCTTCTCCTTTTCCAGCTCGTTCATCTCTAATGGCGTGCTGCCCTGCCTCATTCAGTTTTTAATGTCCATACTAGCATGTGCGCATGTGGATTTGAGTCATGCACACATATGACACATGCGTGGCGACAGATGCGGCTTGGTCTTTGTCTTTTCCCCTTTCCCTCCTCAAAACGAGGAGGCTTCCGCTGTCAGCCAAAGGCCATATGTTAATCCTGGCTCATCACCATAGCTACGACCCCTTGTTAACCAGAGGGTTATTGTGGATCATAAATCCAGGGTGCCCTTATAAACCAAATTGCTTCATGGAAGAAAAATGTCAGATTCGCCTCAGCCAGGCTGCAAGCTTGAATTAAGCCTTACACTCTGTCCTAGGAATGTGCACGGCCCACTGGAGCAGATATGGATTGGGGGAAATTAGAGAAAACAGTGATTATATATGGGCTCCTAAACCATGTTGTCCTAAGCTTGTTTAAATATAATAGAGCTTAATTGATCGTTTTGAGATATAGGATGCGTGAAAATAAAAGTTGGTTTAAACAGGGGTACCAGGGAAACACAAAGATCTGGCTTGCATTTACACTGGTCACGAAAATTAGGGGATATTTCATTAGGGGATATTTCATTTTGGGTTATCCCCTAATTTTTGATGAGCAGCATACTTTCCAATAACGTTAGAAGACATCTGCAGCACAGACATAAAAATGCATCATCATTTCGATTTTCAAGGAAATAAGGGCAGTGTTTTCTAAATTTACACCTCTTCATGAGCCCTCTGGTTAACTAGCTCCTACTGAATGCTATGTAATTATGGATGAAAGTACGTAGCGATAAACTGTTTGATATTTATTCAGTTATTTCCACTTTGAGTTATTACAGATTCCTGCTCCATAGCTGAGGCTTCTAATCGTTTAACCACTACTAATCTGGAAGCTGAGGCTTGATGTGTGCTTTTTTTTGGAATTGCATTAAGCCAACAGCCCCGCCCTCTTTTCCAACTGCTGCTCATGCAGCATCACATGGCAACTGGAAGCTATTGAAAGAGAGCACAAACTACCGTATTCTTTAGAAAGTAGCTTTACAGATGCTTGAGATGCTTGACTACTGTTAACGTGTGTAATAAGCCACGAACTGAACACGACCAGCTATGCTCTTCAGGTCTCCCATCCATTCATAGCTATGGCACTGTCGGTGACTGAATTTGCAAATTGCCACAACAATGGCAAAAATGTTAAGAAAGCACACAAAGCTGTTTAAAATTTTTTCTTACTTAAGAAATAAATACAGAACAACGTAAGACAAACGACAGAAGATAGAGCAAGCAAATAAAACAATTGCTAGTGCAAGACAACATGTGGAACAAATAAGACATGACAAGAGACGAGACATATTAAGATTAGATCTTCTTTTGGGGTAAGGTGTGAAAGGGATTAACACTATATTTATTATGGATTTACACTTTAATTAATTGGATTTATTACCAGATGACTGATTAAATAATAGCGAGGAAATATATTAGTAAGGAATTAACTGTGTGCTTGAATCCGCTGTGAATTTGGTGGGTAATTAAACTGTAGTTCTAATCATTTGTGCTGCTTTTAACCAGTTAAAGAATTGGTTTTGGCTTCTGGCTAAACTACCATGAGAATGTCCAAGTCCAATAAAAACACAGCTTCTGGTATTTTACAGAGCACTTTTCATATGTTTGATTTTTGTCACCATTTGTTTTGTGTAGCCATGTAAAAAACAGGTATGTGCCATAGAATGTCAAAATTATGTTCTTTGAGGCTGACCAGAATGGACGTTGATCTGGCATTATCATAGTCATATACCCTGCTCTGAAAAATTAGGGGATATTTATTTAGGGGAGATTTCGTTTTGTGGGCAGTATAGTATTTAATAGTGGTCGACCAAAATGTTAATTATTTTAATCAGTTTTTCCGATGTCAATTTAGAGAATAGAGTGATCGATGGGTAATATATAATGCCGATATCATTGATAAAATTAATAGTAAGTGAGGCAGAATAATTACAAGGGTTTGCTTGCACCAGTACTGGCATTCATATGTCAATATGATGTATATAAGTATGTTTTTTATTTCCTATTATCATTTTTAAGAGCGCTGCAAATTGATGTTGATCGAATGGACATTAAAAGGTGCATACTTATAATATAAAAGTGGTTTATTTTTCTGTTTTCATTGCCATTAGCCTGTTAGTGAACAAAAGAGCCAAGCTGTTAGAGCCTGGGATTCATTGATCTTAATTTGGCATTAAAGCATTTTGATGATATCAAGAGCCATCCCTGAGCTGAACCACGCGTCATGTACATGAAGCTATATGAATGGGAGATTGAGGCTTTGTAGCACTCACAGATGTATTCATGTCCCTCTGTCCTACAGCAACAGGAGCAGGATCCAACCAACCTGTACCTGTCCAACCTGCCAGTGTCCATGGACGAGCAGGAGCTGGAGAACCTTCTCAAGCCTTTCGGACAGGTCATCTCCACTCGCATCCTCAGAGACGCACATGGCGTTAGTCGAGGTGTGGGCTTTGCCAGGTCAGTATGGGTGTGCGTTTGCGTATTGTTGGGGGAAAAAAAAATCAGCTGGGCCCCTTTGGAATTGTTTAACCATTAAGCTTTTCTTTCTCTAATCTTGTTCCTTGTTTTTCGTTTGTTCTTGTGGTTGTCAGGATGGAGTCTACAGAGAAGTGCGATGCAGTAATCTCTCACTTTAATGGGAAGTTCATTAAGTCTGCATCAGGCATGCTGGGTAATTAGCTGTTATAAATCTGAGATGTACTCTCCAGTGCCACCAAAACTCAAGCTATATGCCTTATTGATGTGTGTATTTAATGCGTATCCAGGTGCATCAGAGCCGCTGCTCTGTAAATTTGCTGATGGTGGCCAAAAGAAGCGACTGAGTCAGACGAAATACGTCCCCAACGGACGAACCTGGACACAGGACGCCGAGGTGAGACTAGTAAGTCCAACTCTTGTGTTTTACTGTGTGGGTGAGTATTTAGATGCACACTGAAGGTTGTTAGTATAGTCTGGGCATTGTGTGATAGAACTGGATGACTTTTGCCGAAACAAAAAAGAAACCTTTGTTGTACAGGCACAAGATTGAAAAGGGAAAAAAAATTGCTGGCCTGAATAATAAAGTTAGGATTTCTAATTTGTGTTCTTTCTTACAGAGTGGAATAACATTGACCTATGATCCCAATGCTACTGCCCTCCAGAATGGGTAAGTGTCTCTTAATAAAACCACAATAAATGTTCTCTCAGTAAAACCACTTTCATATTCTGAACAGGTCTGCTCTGAATAATAACACTGTCAACAGTGTCCATTTACATATACATCCGTGGTCTAGTAAGGTTATTATCCACTTAACAGATATGTTGGTGTGCGCTTAATGTGCGCATTATGTTCCATGAAACAGGATTCTGAATGAAATGGACGTTGACCAGTCATTACCATAACTACATAGTATTTTAGATGCTTTGCATACATTATTTTATTTAAAACAATAATATTCATTGTGTAGTAATTTATAAATCCTGAAATAAGAAGGCGCCTTTTTGTCATACCGAGTACCGATATATATATAATAACATTACAGTTCTTACAATCACTTTCAAAACATATTTAATTTTCATAAGATGTTCCTCACTTTCTGACTATAACACAATGGAATATACATTATGTACCTGCGTCATTTAACATTCAAATGTGCTAAGCATATGGTAAAGTATTTGGAAACTGCTGACACTGACATTTATTCATCTACCTGCTCAGTATTAGGTTGCAGTAAATTTCGATTGAGTGCCATTTATCATAGTAATTCTATGAGTACAAGTACATGAGCACAGTATTGGACCTGATACCTGATACGGATGTCTGTGCATCCCTACTTGAAACACTTATCGAACAATGTTTTGTGCCATTAAGACTGATCAGACAGATTTTTATTTCCTATTGCAATTCCTAAGACCTCGGACGTTAAAGTGAACGGATGTTGATCGTTCATCGTTTCGACCTTAAACGGCTCATACCGCCATACTCTCTTGCCAGATGCATTGCCTGTTGTAGCACTGCAGTTGTAATGTGCACTAATGTTGTAATGTAACACATGTTCTAGCACAGCCTCTGGTGCAGAAAGTTTTATTTAACACAAAGTCTTGGTGAACCTTACAAGCACAGAGATCAGTTCCATTCAGGGAATTATGTACACTGGATCTCGTAGCGGTGCAAAACAGTTTTCGTTTGTGCAATCTGCTGATTAATGGGTGAGGGGAGGATCGGCAGGACGAGAGCTGCTTCCTTGCAATACAGCACACCAGAATTAGATGCACTGGCTTTGCACAGCCTCATGTAGTTTTAACAGTTTCTGCACGCTTCTCTGTTCAACAGTAAATGAATTGCAGTGTCACATAAAAGACAGTTTCTAATTCCTTATATATGTTTGTGAGAGAAAGAGAGAGCGTTACTGTGAAATAAGATTATATCCTTCTTATATATTAAAAATCATAAAATCAATATTGTGGTCATCGAGTGCATTGACATGCACTCTGGTCTTAGTTGGATTTCTGATTATTAATGTCTATAGCATACTTTGATCTAGAAATCAGATTAAGAAATCTGATAAAGAAAGCTGAAATTTAACCCAATATCCAGATTACTCATAGCATGTGTACCAGTTACTCAATTTCCTAACTGGACAGGGTTCCAAAATCTGTCTATTATAGAGACTTGGCTTTATTTGACCTAGGCCTGGTTTTCTCAAGGGATCTGGCTACTAAACGTGCCACAGAATTAAATTAAGCGTAACGGCTATTGAACACTTTGTGGAGAACATATTGTGTTTTGGTCTGCTGCATAGTAAGATCTAGTCCAGGCTTGTGGCTTGCTACAACCTCTGGCAAAACTTATGGAATCACCACTCTTGGAGAAATAGATTTTCTCGAAAATGTTAATCATGGAGACAAAGCTGTTTTTTTTTCTTCAAAAGTACAACCTTTTGGCGTTAAGAAAACAATAAAAAGGTTTTTGCATCAAGTAAACGAAAAAAAAAATACGGAGTCACTACATTCTGAGGAAAGTATTATAGAATCGCTCTGTAATTTGCAGATCTAAAACAAACACGTGCAACAGATTAAATCTGCGAAATTGGTCGTCAGTTAAAAAAAAGAGCGCTCACAACTTGGAGAGCTGTTGCACACAGTGGATTGACGTGAATCATGGCTTTAACACGAGATGTGTCAGTAGAAACAAAGGAGAGAATTATAAAACTTCTTCAAGAAGGTAAATCTTCACAGAATGTTGAAAAAATATATTGGATGTGCCCAGTGTCTAAAATCTGCACCAAGTACAAATAAAATGGGAAGGTTGTAAAAGGGAATCATACAGGTAGACCAAGGAAATTAATATGTCAAGGGAAAACTTCTTAATAATACTGTCTTCTTAATGCAAGATGGGTGGAATTTTGAACAAAAAAAGTTTTGTGGCATGCCTCTATGATTAACTTTGATTAAACAAATTTTAGTAATTGAAAGATCTTCCTCCAGGAATTGTGATTCCTTAATTTTTGCCAGGGGTTGTATATCTCCAGAAGGATGGATTTGAGTAAAAAATTGTGTTTGTGTAGATTTGGGATACTCAGGCCTCCTTATAGGCAGGTTTCCAAATCTCAGAGCTTCTTAGGGTGGCGGCAGTAAACCGATGGCACCACATTATGCATATGATTGCAATACTCAATGTTGAGCATTAATTCCAGTGGCTTAGAGGCAGTTCATGCTAATTGGTTACTAGAGAAACTTTCTTAATTGTGTTAGTCTAGCAGAAACCTGCTATGTTGCTGAATAAAACAAGCAAATTGTCTTTCCAAGTGTACTTTTCAAAGAAAGTTCACTTGTTTTGTGAACTGAAGGCTTTTAATTGTGCCAGGTTACCAGAAAACTGAAAACTATGTATAAATACGTCACTACTGTCTTGAAGAAGAAATCAAACTGGAACTAGGGTATAGAAAGTCAAGCAATAAAAATCCAGAATAGGAAAGTGTTAGGCATATGGATTTCTGCTGCAACTCTTTGTATTTCTACATACATGTGTAGATTACAGTGTGTCATTCAGTGTCTAGTCCTTAAAAAACCTTAATCACTTGAAAACGGTGCAAGGCTACATTTTATTTCTGACCATCCTGCCACTTTAACCACACATTTCTTGTCAGCTTTGCTGAAACAAACCACTTATCTTTAGTAAGGATTTATTTTGGTTTACATGCACTTCAACTTTTATATGGATCTGACTTATCCATGCCTGTGTTTATGGATTTTTGTTATTATTGTGTACTGATTATATAAGTGCTCCTTTGATTTCAGCATGTCAATTGGTATTGCCTCCAGGTACTATGCCCCTCCTTACAGCATGGGTAACAGGATAATGACCCAGACAGCTGTGACCCCCTACATCTCTCCCGTCTCCACCTACCCGGTATGAGCTCTTGCACTCTCTCTCTCTCTCTCTCTGCCTCTGTCTCTGTTTCTCTCTCTCTCTCTCTCTCTCTCTCGCTCTCTCATATTCAGATTTAGCTTTATTCTCATAACTGTAGTGACCACAATATTGCCAAAGGGAAAAAAAATGTGAAAAGTGACAAGTATAAAATTTAGAAAATTATATATATATATAATATTTCCCATAAGGAAACCTCTTCTAAAGATGATACACAAGAAAGCCCACAAACAGGCTGCTGATGACAAGCAGGTGCTGGACTGGCCAAGCATTTCTCCAGACCTAAAAGCTATAGAGCATCTGTGGAGGAGCACAAGGTCTCTTACATCCACCAGCTCCATGATGTTGTCGTGGAGGAGTGAAAGAGGCATTGGCAACATGCGAAGCTCTATAGAACTCCATGCCCAAGAGAGTTAAGGCAGTGCTGGAAAATAATGGTAGCCACACAAAATGTTGACACTTTGGGCAGAATTTTCACTTAGGGATGTCCTCCTTTTTGTTCCCAGTGGTTTAGACATTAATGGCTGTGTTGAGTTATTCTGAGGACACAGCAAATTTACACTGTTATACAAGTTGTAGACTGACTACTTTACATTGTATCAAAGTCTCATATCTTCAGTGTTGTCCCATCAAAAGATATAATAAATATTTACAAATATGTACTTACCATTTTGAAAGAAACCCTAATGCACAATATGTGATTTCCCAGCAGCTCTAATAAAATAGATGTGACGTACAAAAATGCAAAGATAAGCTTGTGTGTGTGGCAGATTGTTATGTATTTAGCCCCCACAGCCCTGCTCTCCTAACTGGATGGGCAGTTTGTTAAAGTTGCTCATGTAGAAGATTTGGGTATGAGCTTTCTGGAACTGTTTGAATATTCTTCACACTCTGTTAGGAAGTACAGCTTTGTCACTACAGTATTACTGCTGAACTCGTTGAACACTGCCTGCAAAGTAGGGAGCCATGATTTCCTAGGGTGACTCGCACTGGGTGATCTGATGCTTTAAAGTCTGTTTGCTTGACTAGTGTGACTACTTCAGCACGGTTCAGCTGGACTTGTGCATAGTATGGATTTAGTGTGACCACTATGTCGGATCCCTCTGTAAATATTTCCTTATACACTCAGCACAAGTAGCCGAATATCACTGCATTGAATAACCACAATTATGTAATCTGTGTGATAGGATTGCGTGTTAGTGCCTCAAAACAATTCCAAAAATCCACAATAAATACAAGTTTAAAGTCCACTATGCTATGCAAAGCGCAACTTTTCTACATCACAAAAGCATGGTTGGGCCTATCACGTTTAGCAGGGGAGTTTAGAGGGTGACAATCATGCTCTGATACTGTACAGTACTACAGTGCATAGTGTAAGTACACCCTTATCCACCAGCCTTTTCTTAATGTATAATGAGTCTATATCGTATTAGAATGATATTAGAATTAGAGTCTCTCCCTATCTCTCTCCCTCATATCTTTCCATTATGGTGCTTATAGGCTGGAACCTTTCTCTCAAGGCTGCTGTCATTAAGTCTACGAGTGAGTGAATTTGTAGTATAAGTATGTATAGTCACAGTAGCCATTGTTTTAGAGTCTGTGCTACTTTGCTGATTAGGAAGATGAAGCAGCTGTGTCACAGGCTGGCCTGTTGTGTGTTTTGCTTTCATTTAGCACTTGCTCTCATCTAAATGTGTGTGTGTGGGTGCATTTGCAGGTCCAGAGTCCTTCCTGGATGACGCATCAGCCTTACATTATGCAGCACCCAGTAAGTGCAGAATATGTAACTCTATTCCATCTTCTATTGTTACACCTTTCTCTTTCTCTCATACTCATTCCCCCCACATTTCAGTATCGTTATACCTAAACAGAGGCAGCTTGGCAATACTGGGACTTGAACTGGACATTGTGGTCAATAGTCCAGCATCTTAAGCCTGGGACAAAAGACTGAAATGAAAAAAATTACAGCCACACAAGATGAAACGGGAAAAAAATAACTAACTTACTCACTCTACTGTCTTCATTTTAGGATGAGAGTAAATTTCAGCAGAAACAAACTGTGAAATAAAATGACTTTAGAGTTATACTTAAGGGATAGAAAGAGCAGACTACTGTGGTAGTGTGGTAGCCCAGTGGTTAAGGTACTGAACTATGGGCCAGAAGGAGATCAAATCCCACCTCTGGCAAGCTGCCACTGTTGGGTCCTTGAGTGTGACCCTTAACCCACAATTGTTTGGATTTTACAAGTTGGAGATTGTATCAGTTGTAAGTTTCTATGGATAAAGGTGTCTGCTAAATACCTAGATTTAAATGTAGCAGATGCTGTAATTAAGGTCAGGTTAGAGAGATCAACAGGTGCTTTTGCACCAAACATTGTCCTGGGGCTTATTTGGGAGGAACTGTCCCCTGCAGAGCTCTCACAAACAAACTACATTTATTCCAGGTCGTTCTGGTTTTCATTCACACAGGGATTTTTGCATGTTTGTTTGTTTTTCAATTTTAGATTAGTTGTTTATACGGCTACTGATGTGCAAGTATATTTAAAAATGATGATTTCCCAAGATATAGGCACTTGTGTTTTTGTTTTATTTAATGTTTCCATCAATGTCTGTACAACGATGTTGATATATATATATATGTGTGTGTGTGTGTGTGTGTGTGTGTGTGTGTGTGTGTGTGTGTGTGTGTGTGTGTGTGTGTG
>JAUZST010057039.1:0-23815 GCA_034779995.1 Parotocinclus haroldoi | reverse complement strand
GCGACCCGTGTCTGTGGAGAAAGGGATCCTGGTGTTTGAGGGGAGTGGTGGCTGCGGCTTCCATATCCCCAACACAGCACTTTGGCCCCGACTTCCCATATACGGGAGGTTGGAACGGCCCGCTCCAATCAAGCGGCTGGTCAGGACACGCCCTAGGTCGTATCTCTTTTGAGATCCCTAGAAGGCGCTGGCTCAGGGTCAATCAAGTGACAATTACACCTGTCGCTCGAGTATACCACTCCTATAGCCCTGGTGCATATCCGCTGGAGATCCGCCGCTCTGTGCACCCCCTTGTTGGGCTTCGAGGTGGGTGGGGAGTAGGAGCGATGAAATATATAACCTAAAAAAAACCCAAACGAAAATGGATGGATACCGAACTGGAACGAGAAATGATAGAACGTCATAGAACGTCAGCTACAACTAAGCATAAATAAGATTTACAAATCAGTACTCAATGGATTCAAATATATTTCCAAGACCAAAACGGTGTGTATTCACTTCAGCCTCCTCCGAACCCTACATCCAGAACCAAAGGTATTCCTAAATGGAGATCCCATCACTAAATTTCTGGGACTTACACTAGACAGCAAGCTGACCTTCATCCCACATGTCAAACTTCTGAAAAACAAATGCCTTCAAAGACTGGATATTCTAAAAGTACTAGCAGGAACTAAATGGGGAGCAGACCAACAACTACTACTAAGAACATACAGAACCCTAATAAGATCAAGACTCGACTATGGCAGTATCATCTATGGATCGGCCAGAAAATCATATATTCAAACACTCGACACCGTACACCACCAAGGAATACCCCTAGCGTTTAGAACATCCCCCATCGAAAGTCTATGGTTCGAAGCAAACGAACCATCGCTCAAGAACAGACGACTGAAAATAGCCCTTCAATATGTCACCAAATTGAAATCCAACCAACATAAGCCAGCGTAGCACACAGTATTTCACCCACAGTACCTACCACTATATGAAGCCAAAGCAAACTTTATTCAACCTTTTGGCCTACGAATCCAACCAGCCATACAAGAACTAGACATAAACCTGGAAACCATTACACAAGCACAAGCGTTCATTATTCCACCCTGGGAAGTCAAACAGATATTTATCATTGTGGATAAATCAGAGAGCCACCCAAACACATACAAACAGCCATTCCTAGAAATCAGAGAAAGATTTCCTATGCATATCCCTATATAGACAGACGGCTCAAAAACAGATAGACAGGCATCAGCAGCAATAGTATCAGGTCAACAACAAAAAGAAATAACCCTGCCCAAGCAAAGTTTGATTTTCACAGCAGAAGCACAAGCACTACTCCTAGCCCTAGAATACGCAAAAGAAACCCAACAACGAAGAATACTCATATGCACAGACTCAAAATCCTGTTTACAAGCACTCCAAGCTCTAGAAACCAAACACCCAACAATTACAGAAATTCTGCAGAAAGTATACTTATTAGAACAACACAGTTACATCATCATCCTATGCTGGATACCAGGTCACTGCGGGCTCCTGGGCAATGAGAGAGCAGACCAAGCAGCAAAAAAGGCCACATGCATACCAGACCCAATGTACCAAATCCCACCAGTGGACATCAAACCTACAATAAACTCATATATCAAGGACAAATGGCAAAACGACTGGGACACACACCAGAATAACAAATTATACGAATCGAATCCCACTATTGGAGGAAAAATGAACACCTACCTTGAAAACCGCTGGGACCAGACACAAGATGCCGTACTGGACATACAAGGCTAACACACATGCACCTGATAAAAGGCGAAACCGCCCCACATTGCACACTATGCCAAACAAGGGTTACAATAAAACATCTAATGCTGGAATGTACTCTTTATAACCGTGAAAGACAGCAGCTCCTATCAGCAAAAACCATAAAAGAACTCTTTACCAAGACAAAAGCAGCAACACTTCTAAAATTCCTGACATTAACAAAACTGAAGCAACACATATAAATATGCATAGACCAAAGTCAAACGAAATAAGTCAATAAAATACAGATTCCAAACTCTCCTGCCATGAATATGGCCCAAAGGGCAAACATGGCGTAAAAAACCAAACACTCACTCACTCATTCACTACTTAATTTTTAAAGTCGCTTTTTAAACTCGCTATTTAAACTCACTTTTCGAACTTGTTATTTAAACTACCTTTTTAAATTGGCTTTTTGAACTTGCTGTTTGAATTCACTTTTGAACTCACTATTAAACTCGCTTTTTGAACTTGCTGTTTGAACTTCCTTTTTGTATTCGCATTTTGTACTTGCTGTTTAAACTCGCTGTTTGAACTTGCTTTTTGAACTCACAATTTAAACTCGCTTTTTGAACTCGCTGTTTGAAGTCACTTTTTAAACTCGAATTTTGAACAGGTTTTTTGAACTGACTATTTAAACTCGCTTTTAATACTTGCTTTATGAATTAAATTTTTGAACTCGCTGTTTAAACTCGCTGTTTAAACTCGCTTTTTGAACTCGCTGTTTAAATTTGCTTTTTGAACTAGCTTTTTGAACTTTTTGCTGAAACTCGCTGATTGAACTTGCTGTTTAAAATTGCTTTTTGAGCTTGACGTTTGAACTCGCTTTTTGAACTCATTATTAAACTCGCTTTTTGAACTTGCTGTTAACCTTCCTTTTTGAACTCGCATTTTGTACTTGATGTTTGAAGTCGCTGTTTAAACTCGCTTTTTAAACGCGATTATTGTACTCGCTTTTTGAATTGACTATTTAAACTCGTTATTAATACTTGCTTTTTGAACTCAATTTTTGAACATGCTGTTTAAACTTGCTTTTAATACTCACTTTTAGTACTTGCTTTTTTAACTCGCTGTTTAAACTCGCTTTTTGAACTTTCTGTTTAAACTCGCTGTTTGAACTTGCTTTTTGAACTCACTATTTCAACTCGATTTTTAATTTCGCTTTTTGAACTTGCATTTTGAACTCGTTGTTTAAACTCACTTTTATTACTCGCTTTTTTAAATCAGTTTTTTTAACTCGCTGTTAATCTTGCTTTTTGAACTCGCTATTTGAACTTGCTGTTTGAACTTACTTTTTAAACTTACTATTTAAACTCGATTTTTGAACTCGCTATTTAAACTTGCTTTATGAACTTGCTGTTTAAACTTGCTTTTTGAATTCACTTTTTGAATTCGCTGTTTAAATTCACTTTTGAACTCACTTTTTGAACTTTCTGTTTAAACTCGCTGTTTGAACTAACTATTTAAACTCGCTTTTAATATGCTTTTTGAACTCGATTTTGGAACTTGCTGTTTAAATTAGCTTTTTACTCTAGCTTTTTGAACTTTCTGTTTAAGCTCGCTTTTAATACTTGCTTTTTGAACTCGCTATTTGAACTTGCTGTTTAAACTCGCTTTTTGAGCTTGATTTTTCAACTCGCTTTTTGAACTCACTATTAAACTATTTTTTTGGACTTCCTCTTAAAATTCAATGTTTACACTCTTTTTGAACTCACTATTTAAATTCGCTTTTTAAACTCGCTATTTAAACTAGCTTTTTGAATTCGCTTTTTGAACTTGATTTTTGAACTTACTATTAAACTTTTTTAACTACTTTTTAAAACTTGCTGTTTGAACTCGCTTTTTTACTCACTTTTTAAAAGTTGCTGTTTAAACTTGCTTTTTGACCTTGCTGTTTAAACTCACTTTTTGAACTTGTTGTTTAAACTCGCTGTTTGAACTCACTTTTTTAACTTGCTGTTTAAACTCGCTGTTTGAACTCGCTTTTTGAACTTGTTTAAACTCACTGTTAGAACACGCTCTTTAATCTTGCTGTTTAATGTTGCTGTTTGAACTCGCTTTTTTAACTTGCTGTTTAAACTCGCTGTTTAAACTCACTTTTTGAACTCGCTTTTTGAACTTGCTGTTTAATCTCGCTGTTTAAACTCGCTGTTTGAACTCACTTTTTGAACTTGCTTTTTACAATTGCTTTTTGAACTCGCTGTTTTGACTCACATTTTAAAATTGCTGTTTGAACTCTGTTTGTACACAATATTTAAGTTGTAAGTAAACACAGTAAAAGTTTTCCATTGACTGAAGTTGTCTTCAGTTTAATCCACTAAATGAAGGCTCCAACAGAGAGTATTGTTAAATCTCTTTAATTAAAAGTAGGCAAGACAACAAAAGTTTTGAACCACTAGAGATACCATCTTCTGACCGTAGCCTAAAAGACAGGCCCCCTCACCCATGAGGGTATCAGATATGTCTTTTTTTTGTTTCCAAAAGAAAAGGGTGTCCTGTGTATTTTCACTCTCCCTGAATACTGCCCTTTAAACTCAAGACATGGTTCAAATAAACATTGATATCTGTGCTGTGTGTTTACTCCACACTCTTACATTAACGTATCGAATTGGACTGAAACACAAAGTCACGTCTGAACCGCTGGATTTTTTTTTTCTTCACCTAGGAGCCAGTTTTTCCATCCTGAGCGGGTCCCACCTATTTGTGACTGCAGCTTGCTAAAAAGCCGTTTGGCTACAGCGAGGTGGGCCATAAATCACACGGAAAATCACATTGAGGAAGTGATGGCTAGTGTGTGTGTGTGTGTGTGTGTGTGTGTGTGTGTGTGTGTGTGTGTGTGTGTGCGCGCACAAGACTTTCAAGGGCAACAAAAGCCATTTTGATTGTGATTGGTTTTCTCGCTAAATAACTCCTTTCGCCTCCTCCTGTTGGGAGAAGGAGCAGTTACAGCGGAGCCATATGGAAAATGAGACGACCCTGCATCTGTTTCTATAGACGAAGCCTCATTTGTTTTCGGTAATGAGATTGAGGACGATCCCTAAAACTCTGTCGCCTGCGCTTTCATTTTAAAGCCCCCCTTCCTGCCTGATCATTATTAGTTTCTCCTGCAGTTCGATGACTCCTGGAGTAAAGGCACGACCACGGATGACAGTCTTTGGGACGTTCTGTTTGTTCTAGCATCGCTTTGCTTTGATGCTTTCTCAGCACTCGGGGCGTTTTGGCAGGTATTTAAGTGCAGGCTAAGGAATAAAACTAGATGATAATGAGGCTGTTTGGATCCACAGCCCAGCTGCTCGCGCCCCTTAATGGGACGGCAAGAGTACGGGATGGAAAGTAGCCCATAAATCTTTCCCGGTGACACCAAAAGCACCTTCGGGATAATTGGGCTCGTTCGCTTTTAATGATATAACTTTTGGGAAAAAAAAAAAAC
The DNA here is from genome assembly GCA_034779995.1 of Parotocinclus haroldoi. Lineage (NCBI taxonomy): Eukaryota > Metazoa > Chordata > Actinopteri > Siluriformes > Loricariidae > Parotocinclus > Parotocinclus haroldoi. The sequence continues at coordinate 18,594 of JAUZST010057039.1, read as the reverse complement.
TTCTCGTACACAAGCAGAGGTCGTTTACTGAAAATGGGAGCTCTGCTGAACTCCCTCAGGGGACCGTGGGTCATTTCGAGCAGCCTGCAGGTTAATGTAGCTAAACTAGCTCACTGCTCCTGCGGGGATCATCCTGGAGCAACAGCCAAATCTCGAAATGCTTAAACTTAAAGAAAAAAACATTTAGCACCAAAGCATGCTGTTTAAAATCTCATTAATCATCCCTGTTTAATTTCTACCTTCTTACGGTCGCCCCTGACCTACAGAGACCCAGGTTTGAGGTCTGGCCCCACCACGGTTTGTGCGTTTGCAATTGGACGGTTCCCTGTCCGGGGTTGGTTGTTTTCCTTGTGCTCTGTGCTGAAGCTCCTTTTAGGGGCACGGACTAAGTGGTAGCGGAGACAGGGTAGGGTGCCAGTCCATGTCCACTCACTTACTTGTACTGGAAGACCCTTAGAGATGCAGATTAACCAAACGCATGTCTGAAAATGGAGCACCCAAAGGCACACAGGCAGCCACCTGGGTCTCAAACCTGAGTCTCTGGAGCTGGGACACAACTGGGCCACCAGGGATGCCCAAATATTTATCCCTTTGCCCTTTCGGTTACCCCTTAATTGAAGGGGCAATTCCTTCAATTTCCCCTAGGGGATGAATAAAGTTTTCTGAATCTGAATCTGAATCTGAATCGTGCCTTTAATCTTTAGAGTTCTTTGGAGTACGGCTTGTGTAAGAAGTATTTTACTCAAGTAGAAGTATAAAAATAAATGCTAGCAACTGTTCTTAAAGGTACAGCGTTTCATTGAAAAGGCTTTTCTGCTCCGTTTTTTATTGGGGGTAAGAAACACGTTTTATTATCTCAGAAATCAAATTCTCTAATGCGGGATTAATAAACAGTCTAAAGTGTCCATGGTTATTTTTTATTTAAATACAATTCGTTGTACCAGAAATTAAAGGTTAAGCGTTGTTAGGTTTAATTACTTTATTTAATTCATTTACATTTAATACATTTAGCAGACGAACTTATCCAGAGCAACTTACAATTCATACAGTCTTACAAGCCAAGCAATTGTGGGTTAAGGACCTTGCTCAGGGACCCAACTGTGGCAGAGGTGGGATTTCAACCCTGGACCTTCTGGTCCATAGTGCAGTATTTTAACTACTAGACCACCACAGTCCCATCGTACGCTACATCGAGTCAAAATACAGCCTGACGGTCTGGCGAGATGAAGGAAGGGCGTTGTTATGAAAACACTCGCGTCTCAGCACCGTATTCACACTGCGGCTGTGTGTGACTTACACGCAGTCCACCCGCTCATGTCTGTCGGACAGATAGAGAGAGAGAGTTTAGTGTGAGTGCTTCTCGCTTTCCCATCATGCAGCAGATCCGATCCCCCAGCATCACATGCACAAGCAGCTTTGCAGAACAAAATTAATCAGCAGGAGGCTTAATTACGGGTGGCAGCACTGACAATAAATCACTAAACCACCGCCGTCTGTTTTCACAATAAATTATCATCCCTCTCCCCAGGGGGAAAGTCTGCTGCGGGGCGACTGTTTGCGTCGTGTTCGCTCGTCTTCGGTTTGTACATGAACTGCTGCTCTCTGACATGTCGAAGCCCCCGACGGGGAAGGGCAAATCGTTACTCTTGAACTTGTTCTCCAATTTGTTAGTGCTTTATTTTAATAACTCCCTTTGTGCACAAGCAATCTCAGACCAGCACTAGATCAACTGAAAGTTGGATTGGGACGCTGGACAAGAAGCTTGTAAAAGTGTTTACTTTGTAGAGCTGCCCTATAAAAAAGCTCGAAGAGGATACTTTTGGGTAGTGTACCACACGGGGAGTGATCCTACGATGCACTCGACGCACTTGCCCACATGGCAGACTTTGTTCAGGGAAATTAGTGGACTGAGAGAAGCAGGAGGGTTGTTTAAATAAATCGCCTCCATCTGGGCCGTTCTGACATAGCTGTTTTATGGGGGCACACACACACGCAGTGAACAGGCTCTGGACGGCCCAGACAGACCCCCAGTCTAGAGGATTGTTTGATCTAACGATAACCGTGTAAGCACAAGCACAGTTTTGTTATCCACCATCCAGACACAACGCATCCCCGATAAAGGCGCCCTTTCGCTCTGATATTGGTGCGTTATTTATTTGGCGCACGCACTAAGCATTTATTTGTACAATCTGTTGATATTTCGGGCTCAGGTCCTCAGAATAGAGAAGAAGTCTGTCCAGATTGTGTTTTAAACACTTTATATGTTCGACCACCTTTTTTCTTCCCACGAACCAGAACGCAAAGCACCACAAATAATCTCCGCCCAATCGTTCTGACCGCCCGTCCGCTTCACAAACACACACACAAACAGCCGAGTGCCGTGGAAAAGTGTCCAGATATTTCTCGGCGTCAGACAGGTTTTGATTATCGCTGCTACCGGCACCTTTAATGTGTGAGGGAGGAAAAAAGATGAAAGAAGGAACGCTGGCAGAGGCAAAAGATCGAATTTGAAATGAGCAGCGTTGTGTCGTGAGTGCGTACGTGTTGTGCTGTTTGTGAGAACGGATGTCTTTGTGTGAGTGTGTGTGTGTGTGATTGAGTGTGTATGTAGGTTTGGCCCCATTTGGTAAATTCAATCACTAGGAAAGTGGAAGCTGTCAGAGAAGCACAAATAATGTATCACTTTGGCTGTGATCCGACCGAACAGGGCCGATCCCTGTGCCGAATATTAACGCGCCCAGGTCTCATTCAAACAGCGCTTTATCCCTGGAATGTCCTTTTCTCGCTATTCCCACCATTCTTCTTGTTCCATACACGCTGCGCTTTCCATTTCTCTCTCTCTGCATCGTCCTCCTTGTGGAAATATTAAGAAGAAATGGTATGTCAAAGGGATCAAAACAACGCATGGATTCAGAAACGTTTCGAATCTAAGTAACGTGTCCGAATAAATAGCTGGTTTCAACTTCTCTGTTTAGCCAGATAACTTTAGACCAACGTCAAGGGCTGAGGGACGTTCCTATTCTCAGGACAGTTCTTGTCTTTGGGCTTAGGTTATCTGGCTTAACAGAGAGATCTGGATTTCTAAACGAGGTATCTTAGGAAATGCTAGAGACTTATAGCATTCCTAAAAGTTCTGGTAGGTTTTAGAGATCCTCAAACCCAGACTTTAGCAGCCCAGTGAAAGACCCAAAAGTCTTATGGTTTGTTCTTCCATCGCAACTTCAAGACAGAGGGAAATAATGCAGCTTTAGCACATGTTGCAAGAAATCAAATCACCATAAAAACGACAAAACTGTGTCCTGATCAGGGCATGCCTATGCCTGTGCCCTGTGTCAGAGTTAAGATGGTGTTCAAATAAAGCGTTGTTCCTGCTCAGAATGAACTACAGTCAGGTTTGTCTTACCATTTACTTGCTATTACGGTTTATAGTTTTGAATCTAGAGCTTCCTTTGTTGATCTGGCTCCGAAATGTCAGAATCAAACCGCTGCTTAGCAACAATGCTTTCAAAAAATCCTTTATGAATTCTCTTTAGAATTTATATTATTACATTCATCACTTCATCAGGCAAGGTTACATCGATACCAGTCAACACATTTACACCGGGCCAATTTAGAGAGACCAGTTAACCCAAGAAATGCCTTTGGAAGCACAGAGTAAAGCCACACAGAGAGGGAGAGAACATGCAAACCCCACAAGGTGGAAGCGATGAGGTGAGCAATTTAACCGCTTGCACCAAGTAACACCAGTATTCAGAGTAATGTTACAAACTTGCTCAGGTACAACCAGTCGCATTAATTCTACTTTACATAAAAAGTCTGTGCTTACAGTTGTACAGCAAGCACCATGCCGATTACCTGGTTGTGCCGAAAGCTGTCCCGCCGTGTCATCCTACCGCCTTTGTGTTCTGGAAATTTGTATTTCTAGAACTGGACCCATTCCCTCTTGGTTGTGTGCAGCCAGGCAGGCACGATTTGAAATGTGCTTTGCATATGCATGCACGCACACACATACACAAACACACAAAGCTGTCCTGAATGGCAGGGTTGCAGGAAAGAAGCCTCTTCTGAAAAAGTGCCATGAAGCCATGCTGGTTGTACTTTTTGGAGTACTATGGAGTACTTTGATGGCCTAATATACACTGTACCTACTGTGAAGCACGGTGGTGACAGCATTGTGTTATGGAGGTATAACCCTTCGTGTGGTTTTTCAGGAATGGATTTTGTCTTTTTTTCTGTCTAAAAGTGTCAGTAAAGTACAGTCATGATGGTACGACCCCAGAATGGAGTCTGGAGTTTTTTTTCCTTTAATTAACGAGTTGAGTGATCTTGATGTCATTTTATCTGTACGGTTCTATATTTCGATTCTGTATACAAACCTCTTTGTGGATAAATCCAGGTGTTTATTTTGTTGTCAGGGAATCTCAGGCTGGATGGAGATGGAGTTTTAATGATTCTGTCTCAGTCACGGAGCTCAGCTTCGAGTCGTGGTTATCTCTCCTTTCAAAAGCCTGGCGATAAGAACGCATCATTACTCACCTTTCAACTGTTTGCCAGACAGAAAGTATTTCAATACACACACACACACACTCACACACACACACAGAAATGCTGCAGCTGCTCAGCTGTACTGTACCTCCCAGAGCTATTAAATCCTGACAGTATACAGCAGTGTACGCCGTCCATCTTCTCTGTGTTATGAGGGCTCTTGGGGCTGACACACAGCAAGCAGCGGGTCTCAGTTTTAATAGCTTTTCATGCCAAACCTCCCCATCAGACATAACCTGCATCTGACCTGCACCGGCCCCTGGAAGGACATGTTTCTGCCATTAAAGCTGCCCTAAGCAACACCTTTTAATCGGACTTAAAAAGAGCATCGAGTCTGGGTCATTCCTACTGTTTATCTCGTGCCCTGGGATGGACTTGTTTATATCGACTGATTTAACCCCATCTTATCTGTGCTGAAATGACGCTGTAGACATTCGTAATGTCGCTGATTATTGGTGGTGGAGATAGAAGCTGGATAACGTTTGAGATGGATCCAAGAGGAACCAGATAAAGCCAAGGCAGAACTGGGTGTGTTGATCAGAATCAGACAAGGTCATCTCGTTAGAATGGAGCTAGATGAGGTCGGATTGGAACAGGATGAGATCAGACTGGAGCCTACTGAGGTTGGGACAAATTTTAAAGAAGATCAGACCCAAGTAGGATGAGGTCAGAATAGAACCGGGAAGGTTTGGGCAGAACCGGGTAAGGTCAGAAAGGAGATGGATGAAGTTGGAAAGAAGCATGATGAAGTCGAATTAAAGATAGGAACAGAATTTGGGGAGGTCAGACTGGAGTACAATGAGGCCAGAAGTGATTTGAAGGACAGAAAGGATAGGGTGGGGGCAAAGCAATTGTGGGAGCTCAGAAGAAAACTGATAGAGGTCAGAACAGAACTGGGGAAGGTCAGGACAGAACTGATAGAGGTCAAAACAGAACTGGATGAAGGTCAGGACAGAACTGATAGAGGTCAGAACAGAACTGGATGAAGGTAAGGACAGAACTGATAGAGGTCAGAACAGAACTGGAGAAGGTCAGGACAGAACTGAGGGAGGTCAGGACAGAACTGAGGGAGGTCAGGACAGAACTGATAGAGGTCAGAACAGAACTGGAGAAGGTCAGGACAGAACTGGAGAAGGTCAGGACAGAACTGAGGGAGGTCAGGACAGAACTGAGGGAGGTCAGAACAGAACTGAGGAAGGTCAACACAGATCTGGAGAAGGTCAGAACAAAACTGAGGGATATCAGAAAAGAACTGTTGAACGTCAAAACAGAACAAGAGAAGGTCAGAACAGAACTGGAGAAGGTCAGAACAGGATCGGGGTAGATCAGAACGATGTCAGAACAGAACAGAAAAGAACTGAGGAAGGTCAAAACAGAACTGGAGAAGGTCAGAACATATCAGAGGAGGTCAGAACACGACTAATGGAGGTCAGAATGGAGTTGGATGAGGTAGGTACAGAGATGGTTATGGTCAGAACAGAACTTTATGAGGTCGGACGGCACCGAATGAGGTCAGAAAAGGGAGTTTTGTTGGAACCCACCACCCCAATTGGGCCAGACCAAAGCTGGATGAGGTTGAACAAAGCTGGACGGTAAAAAACTACATCATTAACCAATTTGTGACGCTTCATTCTCTCCTGCAGTGCCCCTAGTGGTCATAATGTACATTAAGAACCTTCAGTACTATATGTCATTAAGCACTAACAGAAGGGAATGGCATAGTTTCCCGTTGTGAGTCGGGTTTAATCTGATTTGAACCAACTGTTGACGCGAGCCAACTGCTGAAATTAAATCGAGATCGGATCACTAGTGCGCGTGAAGTCGTCGACCTTGGCGTTCGTCCAGCGTGAGTGATTCTCACTCCACTTTTCCTCCACAGCTTGCAGGACTCTAAACCCGCCTGAACACCCCACGGGATTTTTTTATTTTCAAGCCTGAACCATTTTGATCTAAATTATTCTAGCTCAAATAAACTTTAATGAAGCTCAGACCTGGCGAGGAGATACAAACCTGGCAGCCTCTCGTTCTCGCTCTGGCTCGTTTTCATGTGAGTCATCGCCTTGCAGCAGACTCTCCCTCCGAACAGTGTTCAGTCTGTGGATCTAATGGCCACAGTGTCACTACGAATGTACATCATAGCTATACAGGCAAGAAATGAGGGGGTGTCGCGCTAATTTGCTCGAGCGTATAGCTGAAAAAAAAATGCTTTAGCAAGTTCTGAGAGCTTTGAGAAGTGGGTCGTGTGGAAAGGTGCCAAAAACGTTTGCAGGTTTTCGCGTTATTTCGTTTTAAAGGCTACTCGCAGCAGCGTGTCATGTTTATGTTCTGTCTGCTTGCTGCATCCGTTGTCTTCATCGAAATTAATTATTTTATTCAGTTTCATACCCATACTCATAATTTCTATACAGGGTTACAAGGAGGACAGAGAGCAAGACGCGAATCAAAATTTTAATTCTAGTCAAATTTTAACCATTTCATTATTTCTGTTTTCTATAAACAATGGCTAAACATATATGTTACAACTATCTAGATTTAATAATCTATTTCCTGGAACGACAACAGTGCTTGAAATGTGGCAAATACAAAAATGTTCTGTCCAAATACTTTTGGCCACATGTTGGTTTCTGTCCTAATACTTTTGGCGACATGTCGGTTTGTGTCTCAATACTTTTGGCCACATGTTGGTTTTGTCCTAATACTTTTGGCCACATGTTGGTTTGTGTCCTAATACTTTTAACCACATGTTGGTTTGTGTCTCAATACGTTTGGCCACAAGTTGGTTTGTGTCTCAATACTTTTGGTTAACAGGCCATAGTTTTCACAAAATCAGCATTGCATGATTGTCTGAACCTCATCCTGGTGAGATCTGCTCGATCTTGATCGTAAACGTTTGATAGATTGCCGGAGAAACGTTTCAAACAAACATTAAAAAGCAGGAGGTACGTTGCGTTCCGTAATGAATGGGTTTGGAATCGAGGAGGTGCTCGTGCGTGTTTGAATAAGGATGGGAATGAACCTGTCGTGAGCAATGCCGTTTGGAATATTCGGGGTTCAGGTGCTTCACAGGTTCCTGAAGATGAGCTCAGACACATCAGTGTCAATCCGAAGCGAGAAAGTCGAGTGTGGTTTGGGGAATCGAGTGCTGACGCCTGACACTTTCTCCTCGTGTAGGTGGTGAAGTTGTCAGCAGTTGATGAAACAGAGGGTTGAGATGAGGATGAGATACAGAGGAGAGGATGGGAAGTATATTTATACGTGCTTCCGCTAATCCTGCAAGGCTGAGGATCTACTTAGAACTTAAGCCAGACACGAGATAGTAGAAAATAGAGCAGAAATCCGTCATTGGTGTCACGATTGGTCTCCTTATTTCACGCGGTTCTGGGGCTTTGTTTCTGTGTAGTTGTTGCTTGTTTGGTCTTTCTGATCCTCTTTGTCTTTCTCCAATCTTCCTGCAAGCTGGTTTTGTTCACCTGATTGGCTTGTTTGGGCTTTCTTTCCATAGACCTAGTGGCTTGTTTCTGTCATTGGATCTGGCAACCCTGATTTGTGTGAGTGTGATTTGAATGGCCATGTTCTTGTGAACAACTGATAAACAAAAAAATTATAACAGGGAATTAAAAACCTGTCCTGTAACGCTTGATGTTGCGTATGAACACATAGTTACCAGGGAGTATGCACGAGCAGAGGTGGGAGTTTAAGACCAAAAGTCAATTGCTCATGTCACAGTTGCCAGTTGCTTATTTTTAATTAAGCCAGTTACAAATATGGGTCGTTACTGGTTTAATTTTTGTGAGGACCTCTGTTTCTCTCTCTGTCTCTCTCTATATCATTCTTTGTCTGTCTCTTCTGTCTCTCTCTGTCTCTATCACGCTTCATTTCTAAATCCCAAACCAATGCTGTGTGGCATCCCACAAGTCTCTATACCAGGCACCTTATTATTTACGTTCAGCACAAGGGATGTTTGAAGGCAGACATTATGTAGGCAGAGCTATCTGATTTTATTTTATTGTTTTAGATCTGGATAGGATGAAGGGTAGAACATTCCTGTCCTCATGTTTCTTAATTCGTCACGTCCATACACAGCCAGATTTAACGTTTTTTAAACATAAAAGATCGAAACATGATCATGAAACCCAAAACTGGCCACTTGTTGGTTTGTGTCCTAATACATTTGGTCACATGTTGGTTTGTGTCTCAATACTTTTGACCACATGAAGGTTTGTGTCCTAATACTTTTGGCCACATGTTGGTTTGTGTCTCAATACTTTTGACCACATAAAGGTTTGTGTCCCAATACTTTTGGCCACATGTCGGTTTATGTCTCAATACTTTTTGGCCACATGTTGGTTTGTGTCTTAATACTTTTGGCCACATGTTGGTTTGTGTCTTAATACTTTTGGCCACATGTTTTTTGGTTAACAGGCCATAATTTTCACAAAATTAGCATTGCACAACTGTCTGAACCTCATCCTGGTGAGATCTGCTCGATCTTGTTCGTAAACATTTGATAGATCGCGGGTCAAACATTAAAAAGCAGGAGGTATGTCGCGTTCTGTAATGAACGGGTTTGGAATCGTCCGTGTTTGAATAAAGACAGGAATGGGATATTAAACGAGCGTGCATATTTTTAGCCTCGGCGGTTAAAATACGGAACAGTTTCCTCGAAGCCGAGCGCAAGAATCTGAGCGACTTTTCATTCCAGCGTCTGGCACAGAGAAAGAAATGTCACCGGTGGACCCTATTATCAGACACGGCTGGGTGAACAAAGCTTTCAGATTTTACCCTCCAGTATCTTTAAATCTGTACATAACAGCACCAGGGTGAGGAACTCACTGAAGCAGGAATCCGTGTGGCACCGGGATCATGTAGGTGTCACCAGCTGAATGATGATGTGTGAATTAATGAAGTAGTTTTATCCCTGGTGCGTAGTCTGATTTAGAGATGCTGTTTCTTTTTTCCCATTGCAATCCAAGCTCTTGTTAAGTACGGAAGGGAATTTAAACCACAGTTTGTGTTTTGTACTGATTTAAACATGCACTGCACAAGCAGCAATGTTATAACTATACGGGTAAAAGAATCGTTTGTTTTATTTGAATTTGGAGTTAACGAGCAGCCTGATCTTTCCAACGAGCCGAGGTTCGTCAGGTTTAATTACAAACGAGGATTTGGATTTAAGTTGGAAAGGTAGCTCGGGCCCTTAACGGATTCACGGCTCGACCTAAGAGCGATGACTCTGAAGATCAGATTAGCTGGTTTTGACTTTAAGGATCAGTCAGAAATGTTTTTACGGGAGGGTTATACAGCATCAGCAGTTTCAACGCTTCCATCAGCTCCTTATTTTCTTTCGGATTTCCTTCGTATTCTAAAGATGCTGTCTTGAGACTATAGACTTAAGAGGATAGACGACAGAAGGAGAAGGTCCAGATGGTCAACTGCACAAGAGAACAAAATCAGGCTCTGCTTTAAAATCTGCAGCTATTTAATAACATTAATTACTTTACGGGAAGCACGGGCGATCGGTGGGGTAGCACCGCCGCCTCACAGCAAGAAGGTCCCAGGTTCAATCCCAGGGTGGGGCCATCCGGGTCCTTTCTGTGTGGAGTCTGCATGTCCTCACCATGTCTGTGTGGGTTTCCTCCGGGTCCTCTGGTTTCCTCCCAAAGTCCAAAGACATGCGCCTTACGTTAATTGGTGTCTCTAAAGTGGCCCTTAGTGCGTGACTGTGTATGTGTGTGTGCCCTACGATGGACTGCCGTCTCATCTGGGGTTGTTCGTGCCCTTGCGGAATGATCTTTTAGTCGTTATTCATGTTATTTATGTTCTCTATTTTATTTGGCTTCTGTTTATTTAAGCTATTCTTTTAAAATTTCTTTTTCAGTCTTGTTCCTTCCTTATTGTGCCTACGGAGTTTTTCCTTTCGGCTGTTGTCCTAGTCTTGCTCAGTTAGGTCTCTGGGCCTAGAGAGCAGAAGATTGTAAAGCTGCTCTAAAAAATGAGGTTATCTAATATTGTTCATCGTTGAGGCATTGAACATTAATTCCTTTACGTGCAATAGTCCAAATGTGTCCAAAAAAGGTCTGAACGTTCGACGAAGAGTTTATCTGTTCGTTTCGGCACATTTCAGCGACCATGACTAACCCTGTACGTGAGTTTTCTACTCGTTTTGAACCAAGACTTTTGTAAGCGATGCCTTTTGGGTTAAGAACAAAGACTATGGAAAAAAAAACCCACAATGAGCCAGGAGGAACCCAAATCCTTCTGGCTCCTCGTATTGTTTCACCACCATGTGCCTAAAACACCTGGGCTGCGGAGTAGGAGCCGACACAATGTGTTTATCATTGCTATTCAGTCAGCATATTCCTATAGGCGAAGAGATACGAGGCCGCTGATGACTCCGGCGACGTTAATGGAGGGAACACAATTCACCCGCCGTGTCACTTCACGCCCGAGAAAAGCAAGTTTGCAGAATATGAAAGAATTATGGCGAAGGCAATGCATATGAGGAATCGTGTTTGCTGTTGTTTCCTTACAAAAAAAAATAACCTGAATAAACCTGAAAACTGGAGCCATAAATCGACATTCCCGGCAGCGTGAAAAGTGTACGGGAAGCCATAATGCTCCTAAACGACGGAAGAAATTTCCATTATTCACATCACACATCAGCATCTCATTACTCTAGATGGGGTTATTAGGAAACGAGCCATTAGGTCTAATGCAGCAGGGAAATGCTTTATGGCTAACGTCGGTGCATCCTCTGCAGACCCTCGCACTCAAACCCGGGGTAATTACAGGCTCATATTTACTGCTTATCTCCCAGGCTGGTGTCTGACTCACATGCAGGCTTAAAGGCCATCCAGATTGTATCCTAGAACAATCCATAACACAAAACAAACACACGGTTACTGGAGTGATCGATTCAGTACAGGATTGGCGGCATCTGAGGAAAAGCGGCGAATCTCTGTCGTTACCGGACGACTCATGATTCAAACGCTGATTCAAACACAAAACTTTTTTGAACACAAGGCAAGTGATGCCCAGTCATTCGAATAATTCAGTGCTCCAGAGAAGAGAAAGTAGCGAACCTTAGTACAGAACAAAGGATCACAAAAGAGAAGCGAATTTTTGTACTGACCAAATGATTCACTAATTCAAACATTGACCCACTGTACAAATGAAGAACAACTCGCAGTCATGACAAAATGATTCACTGATCCAAACTGTGATCTGCTAAAAAACAGAGAGCGAAGAGAATTTATTAGTGATTAAATGATTCACTGATTGACTCTCAATGATTCGAACCCGGACAGGAATCATGCTCTGATCTAGATGATTCAAACACTGACCTACTCAACAAAAATGAGTGAATCTGTGTCCTAACCAAATGATTCACTGATTCAAACACTGATTCTGTGAACAAGAAAGGATCAAATCTCTGCTAGAACAAAATGATTCACCGAATCTTCCACTTATTGAAACACACTGACATTTACCTGCTGAATATGAGCGGAGCGAATCTCAGTCATAATCAAATGATTCACTGATAAAAGAAGAATAACTCGGTCATAATCAAATAATTCAATGATAAAAGAAGAATAACTCAGCCATAATTAAATGATTTAGTGATAAACAAAGAATAACTCGGTCATAATCGAATGATTCACTAATCCAAACCATGATCGGAGTTAAAACAGAGAGAAGACAATCTGAGTGACAAAATGATTGACTGATTCAAATGCAGAGATGCTGAATGACCAAAGGAGAAACAAATCATGGTGGAGACTAAACGATTTACTGATTCAATACTGACCCATTTAACCAAAAAGAAGTGAATCTGTGGCCTAACCAAATGATTCACTGATGGCAGAGAAACCAAATGCTGGTCTGAACTACATGATTCACCGATTCCATCAGTGACCTGCTCAGCGAGAGAGCAGCGAATCCGTGTCCTGATTCAGTGATTCACTGATTCAACGAGTTGTTTGGTAAAAAAGAGGGGTTTAAATCATCCCCTACATGTTTTCACTGTTATATAAGATTGTTTATATGAAATAAGCCAGAATTGATCTATCTAAGCTAACTGAAATGTCCCTGTCACTCCAGTCTCTTAGACTAAGCAGCACAAGGCAGCGTTTGAAAAATAACTACTTATCGTTTTAGAGGTGGTGCGTCTCGGTGAAAAGCTTTTATTTGACTTTCACAAGGATTTAAATGACTAATTAAATCCTCCACGGGCTCTGTGACGGTTTGAAAAAAAAAAGTCAATCCTAAAAAAAAAAAAAACAAAGCAAAAAAAAGTTGTGCGCTATATAAATAAAAGAAGGAGCCGGTTAAATGAAAGACACAAATAAGATTTTAATGAGACTCTAAGCTCCTCAAATGCTCGCTCCACCTCAAAGACGGCGTCATCCCGTTCTTAATGGATCTATAAAACTAATTAGCTCGGAGTGGGTTAAGGTGCCGGCTTAAGACCGCCCCCGCCTACAGGGAGCTGCATTTAAAATCTTTAAATATTTTTTAAATGCGTACAATGTGGCCAAAGATTTGACTTGAATACAACATCCAAAATGCTGCCTGGGTTTAAAAGCTGCTAATTAGCTAATTTGAAAGGTTGTCAGGGGTAACGTTTTGTGAAAATGGTTTTCATATCAGGAGGAGATCGAAGTCTAAGGCTGTCAGGTCCATGGAGGCACCCGTAATCTGAAAATCAGAAGCTGGAAGCCTCGGGAAGTAGAACACAGGCATAGACAGGGTACTGGAGCAATGTGACGTCGCCTCTGCCAAGGTGTGTTGATCAGATTGTGTGTCTGGGTGATTGGACTTGTCATTCCTCTGGATTCCCGGCTGCTTTGTGGGGTGTAGGCTGTTCGGGACTAAATTGCCACCTAAATCCTTTTAATTGACCTGACTCCTAGACGACTCTAACACTAAAAGTATTGGTCTTGACTTGGTCTCTAATACTAAAAGTATTGGTCTTGACTTGGACTCCAATACTAAAAGTATTGGTCTTGACTTGGACTCCAATACTAAAAGTATTGGTCTTGACTTGGACTCTAATATTAAAAGTATTGGTCTTGACTTGGACTCTAATACTAAAAGTATTGGTCTTGACTTGGACTCCAATACTAAAAGTATTGGTCTTGACTTGGACTCTAATACTAAAAGTATTGGCCTTGACTTTGACTCCAATACTAAAAGTATTGGTCTTGACTTGGACTCTAATATTAAAAGTATTGGTCTTGACTTGGACTCTAATATTAAAAGTATTGGTGTTGGCTCGGTGGGTAGCACCGCCGCCTCACAGAAAGAAGGTCCCAGGTTCAATCCCAGGGTGGGGTGGCCTGGGTCCTGTGTCTGCATGTCCTCCCCATGTCTGTGTGGGTTTACCCTGGGTACTCTGGTTTACTCCCACAGTCCAAAGAAATGCGTTTTTGGTTAATTGGTGTTTCTAAAGTGGCCCTTAGTGTGTGTGTGTGTGTGTGTGTGTGTGTGCGCCCTACGATGGATTGGCACTCCATCTAGGATTGTTCCTGCACTTTTGCCCAGAGTTGCCAGGTGGGCATCGGCTGGCCCGCGACCCTGTGTGGATTAAGCGGAAGATAATGGATGGATGGATCTTCAAGAAAACTTCCACAGTAAGTTCATTTTGTTAATTTGTTTATTTCCATTTTTGGTAGGGTCTCTAATATAAAATTAACTGCTTTCTGATGGCTTGCTTAAGTTTCTAAATCTCTCCGGGTCCTATTATTTTTATTCCTTTAAATCATTGCAGAAGTCTCTGAGGAACATTCTATCTCCTGTAGTTCCTACTCCAATATTTTTAGTTCACTTGTCTAGGTCTCTATATGTATCCTGATATAGTCTGTCCTCAGTTCTCCACCCTCGGGTCTGTTTCATCTCTCCATTATAATCTGTCCTCATCCTGTTCGTGTCTTCAGCAGAAGATCTCCAGTCTGAATGAGGAGCTTTTCATATTGGGCAGTCACTCTGAGAGGTTTTAAAGTAAGATGTAGGACACCCAGGACACAAGCCAGCGACCCCGTGAACAGCCTGTCTGCAGCGGTGCTCAAAGGAAGATCTATGAACCATCGTCCATCACTTCCCGTCCACACTCTGACGCCCAAGGTGTTCATATGATTTCACATTTCCTTGGAGCTGCTCCAAAGCACCTCATGCTCCTCATCTCTAACTCTGAGGAGAGGTAGCCCAAAGTGACAAGCCCTCAGAGGAGCAAGATCTATTCACAGCAGTGTAGGAGAGTGATGCTGAGGGTAATGTTCTGTAAGGTAATGGACAATCATTAGACAGGTAACACTTATCTAATCATGGTTATGGAACATGGATGATCGGTTTTTCAGTGGATCTGGACAAATATCTAAGCTTTAACTCATAAATTAACACTTCATAGGGTTCCAGAACTTGAGTCCAGTCTCAAGATGATCTCTGTCTTGGTCTTAACTTGGACTCCAATACTAAAAGTCCTAGTCTTGACTTCGACTCTAATACTAAGTCCTGGTCTTTGACTTGGACTCTAATACTAAAAGTCCTGGTCTTGACTTGGACTCAAATACTAAAAGTCCTAGTCTTGACTTGGACTTTAATACTAAAAGTCCTGGTCCTGACTTGGACTCTAATACTAAAGTCCTGGTCTTGACTTTGACTCTAATACTAAAAGTCCTGGTCTTGACTTGGACTCTAATACTAAAGTCCTGGTCTTGACTTGGACTCTAATACTAAAGTCCTGGTCTTGACTTGAACCTCCAATACTAAAAGTCCTGGTCTTGACTTGGACTCAAATACTAAAAGTCCTAGTCTTGACTTGGACTCAAATACTAAAAGTCCTTGTCCTGACTTGGACTCTAATACTAAAGTCCTGGTCTTGACTTGGACTCTAATACTAAAGTCCTGGTCCTGACTTGGACTCTAATACTAAAGTCCGTGTCCTGACTTGGACTCAAATACTAAAAGTCCTAGTCTTGACTTGGACTTTAATACTAAAAGTCCTAGTCTTGACTTGGACTCTAATACTAAAGTCCTGGTCTTGACTTGGACTCTAATACTAAAAGTCCTAGTTTTGACTTGGACTCTAATACTAAAAGTCCTGGTCTCTAATACTAAAAGTCCTGGTCTTGACTTGGACTCTAATACTAAAGTCCTGGTCCTGACTTGGACTCTAATACTAAATGTCCTGGTCTTGACTTAGACTCTAATACTAAAAGTCTTGGTCTTGGACTTGGACTATAACTCTATGCCTTTTTCCAGTAAAGTAAAAGTAAAAGAATTAAGAATTCATGAGGAACTAAAACCTTAGGATGTTACATAATTTCTCTTCATTTCTAAAATCAGATCCATAATAAGAGTCCTGCAGTTTTTAATCGTCCTTTTTTTCATTCTTCAGATCTTATTTACAGCCCCGAAGCTCGTGTCCAGCTTTACAGCCAGTTGATTATTGATGGGGGGGAAAAGGTCAAAGTCCGTCATTATTGTGTGCAGAACACACAAAAACTTTTAAATTCCCATCCGTAAAGGTCAGTTGTCAGAAAGTATTGAGCCGGCCAAAGGTGAGGGACCATGAAAGGAAAAAAAGAATAAGAGGCGAGGGGGGTATGTAGTACTGCTTACTTCGCTAAGGTCAGGTTTTATTTCAAGCATTGCGGTGGAATACGTGTTAGCGCATTAATGACCCACATCCCATTAAAAAGTGCAGTGAAAAGTCTAAGTCTAAAAAATGATGGAATAATAATAAGTAACGATGTACAGTCGGTATAGTGCTGGTTCCCAGTCCTGGTTTATACGTACAGGGACAGCTGAAGTCTGGGCCCTGTGTCATGTCCCCGGGCCCTCATGACCTCACGGTACCTGAAATCAACGCATCTGAAACAACGGATGAAACCAAGGAGGCTCAGCACTGGGAACAAGCGATTGAGCCAAACTAGTTCCAACCTATACCTCCGTCAAAGAGAGGTCTGTACATTTCAGAGTTGTGTTAGGGGTTACAAGGTTAAGTGGGGTCTGAAGTTTTGGACAGGGGCCATGTAGCCACCCCATGTGGTTTAAACCAGCAAAAGTGGTTTAAAACATAAAATAATAATATAAAACTACTAATAACTATAAATACTGATCCTCTCTTGTGCACTTGTGGGACTGGACCTTCTGCCTGTCTGCTCCTCTCTCAAGACAGGATCTTAAATAATCCGAATCAGGACCTTAGAGGCATCTAACAACCATCTGTGCACTTCAATAAACGAGATTTTAACGACCATAATAAACGATTGTAAATTTGCAGATCCACTGCAGAGGCAGGAGAGCATCGTTTGTGTAACGGTTGCCGCTTATACTAAGAAACTTTGATCTTCATTTTCTATAAAGTTGCTTACGAATAACTGTCGTGGCTGGCAAAGTTCAGTTGCTTAACTGGCTTGGATCCTGTTTTTCTGTCTTTCTCCAATACAGGAGGCGAGACCCGTTCTTAAACCAGCTTTTGTTTCTCCCCTACTGTTTTGTGTCTAGATAGGGGTTCAGATTTGGGGTGACAGCTAAGTGCTGACTCGTGACGACAGCATATTAATCACACGCGAATTATTCTCGAAACCGAAAGCAGTAGGGGTCCGAAGCGTTGCTGGAGGCTGACAGCTCGATAACACGGTACAATGTAAACGTCAAACCCAAGAATTCACAGCTGGAGAGAGAGAAAAATCAGCGCCAAAGCAGAATTCCTCTGCATTACCTGGGAACTCCTGAGGATCTGTACGAAGGGTTTTACGCTTTATATCTGATATATTCCTGCATGCAAAATCATAGTGTCTCAAAAAAACTCTCTGCTACAAAAAAGAGGGAGGTCCTGCATCTTCCCTTTCATACACCTTCAAGTGTCAAAACTCAAAGACTGAAATGACTTCTATAACCACTGTTACATCGGAGCATTTCGTCCCACAACCCCAGCCTGGGGCGACAGTGGAAAGAAAAAACTCCCTAAACATCATAAAGGTGAAGGATCAAAAAATGGACCAGACCTGATTGGGCAGCTGTGATGTTTTGTGCAATAATTAAACTAAGATTCCTAAGTTTTAGTCTAAGCTTCTGGCACCCAAATGCTTAGTGCAGGTTCTGGGCCCCAAAAGTCAGAACTCGGCTATACTGAGAGGGGATGCTGTTCTGGCCCTGGCGCTAGTGCTCTACGGACTTGGATACTTTGATTTGAGATGTGCTTCGGGTACCCAAATGCTTAGTGCAGGTTCTGGGCCCCAAAAGTCAGAACTCGGCCCTGGCATGAAAAAGTTCAGGCTTTACTGGGAAGGGTGCGGGACACACATACCTCTGGTCCCTGGGTTTGCCAGGAATAGGTGCCAGAGCCACACTGACCAGGAAACAAAAACTTTGAAGCGTTACCCTTAACGAGAGTTACTTGCGAATTCAGTTGCGACTTCGCCAGTCGCAAACGCCCCCTTCTAAGAGCTCGCCAAGCTGACCCACGTCTCAGCGTCTCAAGTCATAAAAAAAAAAACGGTCCGTTTTTCCTTCCCCGACGCTCACAGGACCGACACGCCAGAAGCAAACGATCTGCTTTCAAGCACTGACAGCTAACACGTTGTGGGTATCTGTCACGCCGTGACGTTCACCTCGTCCTCACCGTCAGGCTCTGTCACCCCCTCTCAGGGATCCGCCGTGCGACGTGACGAGAGAACGTGCAATTATGAGAAGCGCCGTACTATGGGCTGCCTCGGCAGCCCTGGTTACCATGGCGACGTCAACCCGGGATGTCTGTGAAGTCGTCTGATGGTTTTTTTTCCCAATGAAAAGTGGTGCAATATGGAGAAATGGAGGCCGGTTTAAAAAAAAACACGCACAAAAAAAGAGGATAACAAGGAAAGAAGTTTTTATCCGTGTGAGCTTTCAAAGAACAGAAGCAGACGGCTGGAGGATCTGCTGAACAAAGAGAGCGTGGAGGCCGTGCACTAAAGAAGAGATGTGTCATACGGCAGTGTGTGTGTGTGTGTGTGTGTGTGTGTGTGTGTGTGTGTGTGTGTGTGTGTGTGTGTGTGTGTGTGTGTG